>JANRGW010038845.1:0-39813 GCA_024733675.1 Psilopsiagon aymara | reverse complement strand
CCCCCCCAAAAAATCCCCCAAAAGAAAACCAACCAAAAAAACACCCTGAAAAGCAAAACTATTAAGGACAACTTCTTCAACTTCTTGTGAATCAAGAAAAATGTTTTCTGTGAACAAGCAAAATGAATGTAACAACTTCGGTTACACACCATGTTAAAAATGAAAGAGCTAAAGAGAGAGCTGGAAAGACAGGACAGAAAGACAGAAAGGAAGATCATAGTTACTTCTTATGACTGCATTTGGCACCCAAAGAAGAGCAATGAAGCTGGTGAAGGGTCTGGAGAGAGTACGTCTTATGAGGAATGGCTGAGGGAACTGGGTTTGTTTAGCCTGGAAAAAAAGAGGCTGAGGGGAGACCTTATAGCTCTTTACAACTGCCTAAAAGGAGGTTGCAACAATGTGGGGGTTCGTCTCTTCTCCCAAGTATCAAGTGATAGGATGAGAGGAAACAGCCTCAAGTTGTGCCAGGGAAGGGTTAGCTTGGATATTAGGAAAAAATTCCCCACTAAAGGGTTGTCAAGCATTGAAACAGGCTGCTCAGGAAAGCGGTTGGGTCACCATCCCTGAAGGCATTTAAAAGACTCATAGATGTGGCACTTAGGGACATGGTTTGGTGGTGGACTTCGCAGGTTTGTTTGGACTTGTTAGGTTTATGACCAGGTTATGTGATCTTAAGGATCTTTCCCAAGCTAAATCATTCTATGATTCTATGAAATTCAACCCATCCTGAAACTGTTCTCCATGATTTGCATCTGGCTAAAGTATGACCTCCAGAAAGAAATTAATTTTGACTGGAAGAGATCAGAAAGGAAGAATTTATGGCTTGACTTAGAGTTGTTATTGTTTTGAGTACCAAAAAAATACCTTGTTTTGAATCTGAAGTAATCTAATTTTACCTTTCAACTTTCCTCCAATGCCTTTTACCATTAGGTTAAGGAGCTTTTCAGAAGGTCTCATTTCCTTCCAATATAGTATTTTCATTTTAGGGCATTATCAGTCACCTATAAGTCATCATTTACAATAACTAAAACAGACCTTTCATTGTTTGTTTGTTTTTTCTTTTTGCGTTTCACACTGATTTATTCAGTTAAATAACAGTGTTTGCAACAGAAATATCTCTGCTGGAGTTACTATCTCTTGATTCTTGTCAGTCACTGGACAGCCAGTGAAAACCAGGACGTGATTTACCTCACCTTAAAATAAATCTTAAATATGCTATATGAGTTGCACCTGAAAAGTACCTGTTTTTTCCCATTGACTTTAAAATGAGCCTGGCATGATCTGCTCAGCAGCAAATGTTTATTTTGCAGATAAATAGAGTCAAATATTTTCTGTAAGCTTTTCTTTTTTCCTTTTTTTTTTTTTTTTCCCCAGCAGTAGTGCACAAAGGCATGCATTTTTCCTGGAATAATTTCACAGAAACAGTATAGAAATAAAAAATGACACATTATTCTCTTCCTCATACATCCAGTAACTATTTCCACTTTTTTTTTTTGCATAGACAAAGAGGATTAAAATGAATCTTATCTTTGCTCCTTCCAAAACCTCTTTGAAATAACTGTCAAAACACCCCACTGGTTGTGCCTTTCGATTCTAATTGCCAGATGTGTAACTGTTCAAACCACTAGAAATCTTAGCACTGGTCCTCTTGGATTTAAGTGCCTCATTTGCCATCATGAGATTATTTGCTGTGAAATAACATATAAACGCAACTTTTTATTTTTTGTCTTTCCATAAAACCACAGATTTAATACTGATCAGAATCCTTGTTAATGCTGGTCATTAGAGCTATCTTGCTTTGTCTGTCTCTGGGCCTATACTTCATCTTCTATCTCGGCCTTACCAGAATGCTGCTACTGTCAATTAGACTCATTACCTGCAAGGAAAAACAGACCTAGAGCTGCTGTCACATGTGATAACTTCAGTGGTGATTGAAAGAAGATTTGGCCATCTGTAAACAGGTGTATTTACAAACTATGAATCTGCATACAGTTCTGAGCTCTCTCCCTGATCAATCCCTTTGTGTGAGACTGAAAATGCTGCCTCTGTACTGTATGAAATTGTATCTACATTTATCATCAGTGAACTAGATAGGAATCACAGCTTCTAACCTTCCTTCTTAAAGTTATGTTTGTTGGCTTTGGAATTAAAATGCTTTCCACATCTTCATTCTCCTTTCATAGATTTTTAAGACTGTTGCCAATTAGCACAGACAGTTGTAATATTTTAATATTACCCTTTACTATATTTTTTTTAAAATTCCTCTTCGTTCACATTTTGCTTTAATGGGAATGATATCTTTGATTCCTTCTAGAACTCACCCTTACATCATTGAACCACCGTACAAAGCAAGCAAATGTTGTTACTACTCATGACTGATGTGAAAAAAACAAACCCAGAACAGCAAAACCAAACCTGTGTGTGGCTTTGGGATCCCAGAGAGCACTTCTATGCTATCATGTCTTTGCTCTTCCCTGTGTTGCTCTGCACAGGAACATGATATGCAGCCAGAGACACAGTAAGGTACAGATAAGCCCAGCTATAAACCTGCCAGAATTAAGCAAGCAATACAGTCTGTAACAAATTCAAGGCACTCAGGGGCAGTCCAGCTTCAGTTTGCTGCCTGTCATTATTTTTTGCTACTCCAGAATGATCACAGCAATAACTCACTGATTCTAGGGAAAATATTTTTTACAAAGAGAGTAGTGAAACACTGGCACAGGTTGTAGATGCCCTAGATGCAGAGAGTCTATTTATTATGCTAACAAATCCAGTGGATTTGTTAGCATAACCTCACCATGAATGTAGTATATTGCTCTCAGGATCACTTGTGGTCTAGGCAGAGATCATTGGTGTTCACACAACATGGTGACCAAACATATATATTTCGAGCATCAAAGCTGGTTGCATGCTGTTCATTACAAGCCTGGTACAGACTCCCTGTTCTCCACAAGTGGCCCACGTGGGGATCACTGAAATTGTTTACTTCAGTTTAGTGCTGTAAACCACACCTAACTCCTGAAAACCAAGTGAGGTGACTACACCAAATCTCTTGATACATACCATCTTAGAATCATAGAATAGTTAGGGTTGGAAAGGACCTTAAGATCATCAAGTTCCAACTCACCTGCCTTGGGCAGGACACCACATGCCAAACCATGTCACCCAAGACTATGTCCAACCTGGTCTTGAACACCGCCAGGGACGGGGCATTCACAGTGTCTTTGGGAAACCTGTTCCACCCTCACAGTATAGAACTTCTTCCTTATATGCAACCTAAACATCCCTGTTTAAGTTTGAACCCATAACTCCTTGTCCTACTGCTACAGTCCCTAATGAAGAGTCCCTCTCCAGCATCCTTATAGGCCCCCTTCAGACACTGGAAGGCTGTTATGAGGTCTTCATGCAGCTTTCTCTTCTCCAGGCTGAACAGCCCCAGGTTTCTCAGCCTATCTTCATACGGGAGGCTCTCGAGCTCCCTTATTATCTATCTTTCTGTTATCTGGAGAAAAATCAAACCGCAACAAAACCAAAACCCAACCAACAAACAAAAATCAGATAGTCTTCCCTCCTCCCTTCCTGTTCTTTCCTTCCTCTTTTGTCTTAAAAAAAAAAAAAAAAAAGGAAAAAAAAAGGTAGTCAGCTATGTAAGATTAAGGGAGAATAGCACTGCACTGAGAAAATAAGAGCAAAGCAACATTGTGCAGAGTACTGTAAAATCCTCTAAAGGTGAAAGTTCCAAGAACATCACAAGAACCAAAGGTGCCTGTTTTACCAGACAAGCTGCAGCGGATGTCTTTGTGTCAAGTAGATCTAACTGTGTGATTGTCATGACCATGGACCCAATATAGCTTCGAAGAGGCTGGCTCAGGGACTGGCAACATAATTTTTTGTTCTAGTCTTCATTACTTCCAAATTTTCCACCTATTAAATTGCTAGTTTTTCCACCTTCTGTGCTGTCATGTCACACAGCATGAATATACAGTTAACAAGTTCCATCCAAAAATGTGACTTTGTTTATGAACGAGGTTAAATCCATCTCTGCTGCATTGGCACTCAAAGCCTTCCTGGCCTGAAGGTGGGGCTGGTGTCATTGCACTCTCCTTGCCTATTCAGGTTTTCAGTGACCTGGAAAATAGTAATTTTAAGTTACTCTAGAAAGCCATTTGACCCATTTTCCCTGATGGCTTGTCATAACTAACACAGCTGAGATGTTTGAAGGCTTAAATTTGCTGTATAGCACTGAAGTGATAAAAAAACCCCAGGGGTACACAGATGAGAAGATCTTGAAAATCGCTGCTTTAGATTTACACTGAAGGAAACGAGAAAATTGGCAAACTCCTTACTTTGGTGTTCTGGACTTGTTTGTGATGAAAAGCCTTCAAAGGCAACACAACTTCTAGTTTCCAAGGCAAGGGTACTTAGGTGGTTCACATAGGCACCTAAACGCCTTTAAAATTCTTGTCTGCTTGTCAGCAATCTCAAATCTATAAAATACTCCCCTTCTTTCCTGCTATTTTTTTCCTCTACCACTTTGACATTTATACTCGCCTATGAAAGAAAAGTACTTTCATGCTTGGAAATAATCTAAGAACAAAGGGAAGAGGACATGAGGCTGTCCAAGCATCACCGTGAACATCTATCTTTTCGGTAATACTAAATTATCTAGGGGGTAATGCACTGTTAAGCAGGTACTGTGCTTCTCTTCAGAGACACAGCTTTTGTTGACACAGAATACAAACCCTGTACTGACTGCCTGAGGGCATTGAAGAGCTCTATGATAAACTGTGTTATAAGCACAGGGAATAATTATTATTTCACCAACACTTTGTTATTCAGGAATTCCCAAGCTGTTTGTTTCCCCCATAGAGCTAATTCAAATTCATGTTGCAAATTTCTTTCTATGATTCCTTTGTAGATGCTATGAAGTTCTTCAAACAAGAGCAATCATTCGCAATTGTACTTGGAGACAATTCTGTGTAATGTGAAATGATTGTGTTAAGCCAGTCTGCTTGCCTGTCATGATTTGGGTACCTCTTTGAAAATACCCTGAGAGAGATGTCCACAAAAATTGCAGCTCTACAGCTTATAATGTCCTTAGTGATAGTGGTGACATTTTGTGGTGGGGGTTTTTCTTCCAGATTTCCAATCCATGTTCATTCACAGCACTTCATTACGGTCCTAAGTGTAAAAAGCAGAACTGACAGAATGATGTGTTTTATTGCTCATAAAAAAGAACTAGAAATGAATAAAGGGAACATTTTGTGTTCAGAGGCACTGCAGCTGGAGTGTATTTTCATGCCTATTGCAGAAAACTGCATAATGCTACAATGTTATTGCCTCCATGGTTCATTTAAATATTTATCAGCAAAATAGATGCTTCAGAATTAGCTGTGATAGTCACAAATATATAGAGAACCAGCTTTCTTTTTTATATCTCTAAAGTCTTAATGGAATGTGAGTTACTCTGAGCTGAAGCGCCAGTTTCTAGTCCCTGACAAAACAGCTGTGTCCATAGGCTGTGCAGTTATAACTCCTGTATGTGTTTCCATGAGATGGAAGGAAAATACTCCATATTTCATAATCATTTTGTTGGTGTTTTCCAGGGGAGACCAATTTCATAATTACCATTTTTTAATGGGGAAACTGAGAAAGAGAAATAAGACAATACAGTCTCTAAAACTACTGTCACAACTTCAGCTCAGGTCTTTAATACATCAAGCCATTACTTCAGAAAAATCACTGCCTTGGCTTGATTCTTAATGTATTTTCAGGATGTATATTTTTCACTTAAAAATATATGGAGAAATTGTTTTGGAAGATAAAATGGTACTATAGCAATTTTGTCATTTGCAAATTCATACTGTATATAGATGTTGTAATAATAAGTGTGCATATACTTGGTGAAAAGCCAAAGATACCATGGAAGACATCTGAGAGATGTATTTTATGTCTGGCTGTTAAATGAACTTAAAAGCAGCATGAGCAATGTGTATTATAACAGAAATTATTGACCTTAGTTGCACTGAGTATGTGTACATATGGAAGAGGAGACTGTAGTGATAATCCCTCCACATTTATACATGTAAACATTTATACTGTAGACATCTTCACTTGGTGGAATGAACACATCTTATATTTTTACATTCAGTGGAGACAAACTATTTTAAGAATCCCTTCAGTAAGAAGAAATGAGATGAATCCTAGATTTTTATCTACACCAGTATTTCTAAAACCTTTCATTCATCACTTCTTATAAGGATGGTGGTATTCAGATATGGCACCGCAAAGGACTGCAGAAGCTGCAGATGTGAATCAGATGAACATCTGACTGAGCCTTTTCTTTGGAAGACCCACAGAAGATGACAGAAGTGAAAAGCAAAGTGCAGAATCAAACAGTATCTTTACAGCATCAGCACAGGTGGACAGAAGCCAGTGGAATAAAAAATAAAAGAAAGATGTAAAGAGCTGCTGTTGGATAAAGTGCAAAGATCAAAACTGAATGGAGGTTGCTGTAACCTTTATAGAAGATTTTAGATTAAAATAAGTTGGAAAGAAATTAAGCTGTAAAGCAGACTTCTAGTGAATTAATGATACATTGATAAAAATAAAAGAAAATTATTTGCCCTGGATGTAGGTTGCATTTGACTCTTGCTAATCTTGCTATCACAGAGGAAAAAAAAAAAACAAACCAAAACAACCAAAAACCTATAAATCAGTAAGTTTCTTAGGATGAGAACGTGTTATATCTATCTTATGTTGCATCTACTTGCTAGTATCAGACTGTGCTTTGATTGAACAGAGAGCAGAAACAAAGCTGGTATTTAAAATAGCAACATGTGATGAACCCTGTATTTCAAAAGTAGAATGTGTGTCGAGTTAAGCTAAATTCTGAGATAAGACTGCTATGACAAAAATACAAAGACGTTATATTAAGCCTATTGACTTTATACACTGTTCATTGTAAGATCCTGTTAAACAAGTATAAACGATTAATGAAATGGAAGTTAGACAATTCAAAGATAAAAGAGAGTGCTAAAGAATAATTTCTGGGAGATTTTCCCTGAAGTGACACTCTGTCTTGTTTCTGCTATACTAGGGTATGAAGGATGAGGTCTTTTGTTCTGCACTGCTTTGATTTTAGTAATTAAGTAACAGTCTTTCTATTTTACTTTCTGCAGCATGTATTTCTCTGTGTAACTTGTTACTGTTGAAAGAGAACTGACAAATGCAAGAAACTCATAATCTATTTAAAGAAATCATAAAAACTTCAAAAAGCAAAGTGATAAATCCAGGCTTATAATAGAAATCCAGATACAAATAATAACAGAGGATGGGGATTTTATTTATTTATTTGGATGGTTATTATTATTTACATCAGAAAATAAGGTGAATTGGTTTTCTTTTCGAAGAAATTTTGAGTATATAAGGATTTCCTGATTCCATCAGATACTTTCCCTGTGAATCCAGCCTTCACTTTGCCCAAGACAAGGTATATTAGATGAAAGTGTAAGAGTAATAAGTTTTCTGTGTTATTGTTGCCCTGGCCTTTAGTAATTAGGGACTGAGCAAAGCTTTCAAACTGTAACATACCGTATTAAATTTATTTCATCATTATTAACATTTCCTCTGGAATAATACTGATATTTTTTCTGATTTTTCCAATCCCTTCCATTTTGAATTGTTCTTTTTCTTTCACTTTTTATGGAAATGTGTTCCACCACTGAAATCTTGTGATAACCCTTTTTATCAGGGTTGCGCTCTCCATATTCTCATTCATCTGGCCATCATAAGCAAGTAAATTTTATTCAGTTATTGAAAAGCACCTCCTCAAAGTGACAAATGGGCTTGTTTTGGAGACATCTAGAGTGGGATTAATCTCACCTATCTTTGGGTGTTAACAACATATGTACCTTTTTCTGACCCAGGGTTCCTTTAAAGTTAGTGGAGAGAAATAACACTTTGGGATGTGATATCTCTCATTTGCTGTACATGCCTCCCTTAAATTGATTCATGCACTGATTTCTGATGACTGTATGAACTAGATTTCTTTTGACTATAAAGGGAAAAAAAGATTACTTCAGCTACAAGCATCTAGATTGAAGGAGCATCTAACATTTGATTAGATGCATCCCTTAGAGATTAAGAACCTTCCCCTTCTTTTGGTACAGGGGTTACTTTTCCACTTATTTAAGAAAGCATTTTTTACTTCTGAAATGTGTTTGTCTGGCTTCTGCCTCCAATCACTAGCTTGTCTTCTTTTATCTGCTTGGTTTGACAGACCCCAAGGAGCAAGTATACACTCATTGTGAATATTTAATCTAATTTAAAGTTTTCATATATTCATGTTACAGGAGATGAAGACAGAAATTTTGTATGAACCTGGTTTTGATCATTTGCATGGTATTTTCATGCTCAGAGAAGAGAAGCGGATTGTCAGGGAGGTTACAGTCTCCTGCAGGAGATCAGATTTCATACCAGGGTACCAATAGACTGCAAAGTGTCATGAAACATGGGAAAAGCGGAAGAGTTATCTACTAGAAGTCAAAGGGAAAAGATTTTTTAGCTTTGTCATATTAGATTTAAGACAGTATGCTTTCAGCCAAAAGTAGAGGAAGGCAATTTAAACAGAAAAGAAAAAAATACAAGTAAAAAGTGGGGGCAGGGAAGGAACGAACGTATAAAAGTAATTACCAGTTATGTTCCAATGCCAAAGCATATTTGTTATTATAGAGTTTAACTTACTTAAAGATGACAAACTACTACTCCTGACAGTCAAAGCTATTCCTTTGGTGCAAGCACAAGTAGGAGATATTTTGTAATAGTTAAAGTTGCATCTTTGTCCACTGCTTATACTCATATTGGAAGGTACTATTTCACACAACAAATGCTATGCAACTCCTAGGCTTCATGGCAGTGTGTTAAAAAAAAAATAAATATATGTAATAAAAGAAGTAAGAAATTGAGCTGGTGAAGAAGTTTTGAAAGAAATAGAAAAAAAACAAATTTTATTCTTTAGACAAAAGATTTCCTTATTCCACATAAAATATTGCACCAGGTAAAACTGCCAGCAGGCAGCAGTCCTGCATGGGAGAAGTCCATGAGTGGCATTTGCAGATGTAGCAATAAGCTCCTTCCATTAAAACCTTTTCATTATGGCCTGGCTCACATAGAGTAATCATACACCTTCTGCAGCCCACACTAGAGTGTTATTTGATTCTATCTTCTGTTCTTTTGAAGGTAAAGAGTTTTGCTGGTCTTCTTCTATAGCTGTTTGGGGATTTTTTCAGTTTTTCTTCTTTAGCAATAGGGAGGAATCATCTTCGAAAGCTATTTCATGCAAGAACACCAGATATTAGACTTAGGTAATTTTGAGTTCCAGAAGCAAAGACAATGGGAGCAGTTGGACTATCCTCACCTCACAAAGAGGAGTGCAGCAACGAATTTAACTCAGAACATTGTGTCAGAAATATTAGAAGAAAAACATTTGAATGCAGGGTTAGGGGAGCCATTTGTCTATGCCTAGAAATAAAGGAACACAGAATCCTCCAAAGTCACAAAACCAGCTTATAAATCAAGATCAGATGGGAACTGTGACCTTTGAATTTAGCCACAGTTGGTCATTAATTACTCCAGTAAGAATTATCTAAAAAGGATGAAACACATCTCTCAGCTGCTGCAAAAAAGAAGACTGTCTTAAAGAGAAGGAAGGTGTGTGTCAGTTGGAGATGGAAGCAGCACAGATCACTGCTTTTCCTCAAATCTTTACTTGTGTCTTTATTATGCTTTAATTAAGGAGAAGTTGTCTGACTTGTGGCTTATGCCAGAAATCACCAAGCCATCAATCTGCACTGTAAAAATTCTCATGGAGATGTATGTTCAACCTCCTTCTAGTACTGACGGTCGAAGTAAAAATTTGCTTGGGTGGCTTTGGTTTTAAGAAAATATTAAATAAATTCGGATGGCTATTCATACTGTTTGGAAAGAGTAAGAGCCCCTGAAAGGATAGTCCTGCTCATCAGTCACATTCTGATAAATGTATGCTTCTGGAAGGTTCTTTCCATACTTGTTGGCAAGCAGGAGCTACAGGCAACTTTCAGCCTTCAGAGGACACAGATTTCTTCTAACATTTTAGGCTTAGGCCAAAATCTCACTATGATATCCAATATTCTAAGATAAATACTGATCAGGAATACTCCTTATACCTGTATTTTTGGTTGCATAATTTCTTTTGAAAAAAATCACAAATTCTTGTTAAAATACATAGAAACTTTGTGTGTATTGAGCTTCTTCATGTTTGTAGGTGGAAATTCAGAGAGAGTTATCAATTAATCTTTCAGCAGACTGCTAGCTATTGATTTCTGGATGGCGAGAGAAGGCACAAACGTATAGGCCTTGCTATATTAATCCTGTTTTTTCCAGTACTTTTTAGTCAAATATAGACAAAATTTTCAGTTGATAAATAAATCTATTTTAGTAAATCTTTTAGAGAGAAATGAATTTGAATATCTGTTTTGGGAAATAACAAATGCATCATCACATTTTTTATTATTTCTGTTTTGGAAATTGAAAACAAACCCAACCAAAACTCTAATGAAATCATTGACTTCTGGTGGTACTTAAAGACCCCACTCTCATCTTAACTATCCTGTCAGTCTTCATACAACCACAACCATGCTCGACAAACAAAAACAAGCAAAGAAGGAGACAAGAATATAGCAGTGAAAATGACAATTTTCTCTTCTAAACTCCCTGCTGCTAAACCTCCTGCTGACACTTACCAATCATGCATAGCTCAGACCAAACTCACTAAGTCAGTGGGAAGTCTCATAATAGCAAAGTGAGGGACATGAGTAAGTGTTCTCAGGGCTGTGTCCATAACAAGAACCTTGATAGATATGGAGATGCCTTCTCTATCTCCACACAGAACTTCTCATCATGCAACCCTGCCTGCCTCATTTGGTCTGTGACGTGCTTATGTAGTCACATCTCAGAGGCTGCCCCTAAGAGCTTCTTGGCACTTTGTTGCTGTATGACTTTGCACAACAACAGAAGTTTCAAAGGCTCATAATGACAAAATCCAGCACCCCAGCCTATGCTTAAGGTATAGTTTGAACAACAGCCTTTCAACAGTCTTGTACTGGAGATTCTCATAATCAGCTTTGTTTTCTGTTTGAAGTAATGCATCTTTTTGAGCCTTCTACTCTTTGAGACATTTCATATCTATTCCATCTGCCCTCTGATAAATAAAACAGTGCTGTAAGAAAATTATGTTTCCTTTTGTGAGCCTCAAGTACTGAGACACAGTGTAACCATTGCTGGTCTCTCTTCCAATTCTAGTTTTACCCAGGTTTGTAAGGAAACAAACTCCCAGATGTTTCATCCAGGACATGGGGAATCTTCCTGGACAGAAGCATAGAGCTGAGCAGTAGAAGGTGGAAATTACCTCCTGAGATTGTTCACTTTGATATTTGTCTCCCTTCCCCTTTAGCACCATCCGAAGCTGTGTTCCTTCTCACATCAGCCCACTGTGGTTACATCTGCATGACTACGTAGCTCTTACTATCTGAAACAAAGATGCATCCACATCTGGCTGTTTTTATTTGTGTTACTCATGTTCCTCATCACTTCCATCCTCATACAAAAATCAGGGAAAAAAAATCACCAATCTCATTAAGGAAGAGGATGAGGTAGGGTTAAATTAAGGAATACTCACTGTCATCAGTAACAATTCTTTTATTTAGAGAGCTTGCATTTTCTTTCTTAGAAGCTCAAAAATTAAACAAATTGCCTGAGTTTCTGCAGAACTTTTGGTGGGTCAAATTTCAAGACTGTATTGCAGTTTAGCATGAATATAGAGCCTTAAATCAACACACACAGATATTTGTTTATACAATCAAGGGAGGCACAGCAGGTCTTGTTTGACACTAAGAAAACTGAGAAGTGTGAATCATAGAATCGTGGAATTATTTGGGTTGGAAGGGGCCTCTGACGATCATCTAGTTCCAAACCCCCATGCCACGCGCAGGGACACCTTCCACTAGAACAGGTTGCTAAAGAAAAAAAAAAAAAGCCTCTCTATTATTTTTCTTTTTATTCATCAAGTATATCCTGATTATACAATAATACAATAAGCTTCTTAAAACTGCATTTTTTTCCTAAAATTTTATTTTTGTTCTTATTTATTCCAATTATTTGTTGTCCTGATTACAAAGCTTAGGGCTGAAAATTGGAATGCTGAGATATACTGAGGTTAAAAATCAATAACATTATATTTTCCTGAAAGATGTCAAATGAAGCCCTTGCTTTAGATGTCTAAATCTCTAAAAAGCAGAGTAATCTAATTCCTAAATCACCACTTTGTAGTTTTTGGCTGTTCATACTCAGAAGTGGTAAGATGTTATTATGTCGTGAATGTGTACTTGAACCTTCTGTTAGAAGTAACTACTCTCCAGAGTTGGTAGAAAGTATGTCTCAGTTTCCCAGATGCCATTGTAGTTGTAAGAACTGCATATACCATATTCGAGTGACCAGACTAAAAAAAAAATTCAGCAATTTTGTCCGATCGATTGACAAGGTGCAGTGACAGGGAAATGTGAGAATGTCTGTGAGCTAGACCAGAAATCAGCATGTAGCCTTACAAGTCCCTAAAAAGAATATAAGCAAAAAGCAAACATTAAGACGCTAAATTATCTCTCAGCATCTATTGAGAAATTTTTCAGATATTTTCCAAGCCAGAAGTGGTCTCATGATATTTAATCGCCTTTATGGACATGGATTTGCTTTGAGACCTTGGAAGCTTCTGGCATCTGCCAGGTCATACAACATTTTAGGTTAAGATTTTCTGTTGTTTTGAATCAAGACTCCCTGATTTTTGTTTGGCATCTTTTCATTCTTGCATTAGGAATGACAGTGGACACTCTTTTCTTCCTCACCTTCTCAATACCATTTTTTATAAACTTCCACCATTTTCCCCCTTAGTAGTCTCTGTTAAAAGCTGAAGAGTCCTAATCTAGCCAGTTCTTACAGGTAATTAGTTTAATATGTTTAATCCCCTGCTGACATCCTGTGATGTCTTGTTCATTACTAGTTTGCCCATTTTCTCTCTGTCAGTGAGGCTCATGCACAGTCCTTTCTGTTGACTCCCTTTAGTGGGGATGTAACTTTCACTGCAAGGATGAGATGATTCACACAATGTTATTCTTTAAACAGCTGATCGTGAATCAGAAAAGGTTGTCAGAGGGCATCTTCAGCTTATTTACCTGAGAAGAGGAAAGAGCAAATGCTGCCCTTATGCCAAGTGTTGCTGGGGCTCCAGAAAGAGGAGGTAGGTCAGACAACAAAAATAACTGAATTTATTGGTAACTGCACTCTTGACTTCAAGAAAGGTAAGTTATTGGAGCCTTGAATTGGTTATGTGAACTGTAGACTTTGTCAGTAGACCATGTGCATCTAAACATTCTCTTAGGACTGACAGATACAACACACAAATTTCAGGAGACCCATGGTCCTGTGGAGCAGCACAGAAAAAGGTACTGTGAGGGCATCTTAAAAGGCACTGGAGACCTCCCTCTAGGCAGCTGATTGCTAACTAAAATGTTACCTAACCTATAGATGTTAAAAGAGCCAACAGAGTCCAGGGAGCTGTTTGGTTGGTCACATACAGACCTGCAGGAAACGACTTGTTGGTACTGGTGGATGAAAAACACAACATGAGCCAGCCATGTGTGCTTGCAGCCCAGAAAGCCAACTGCATCCAGGGCTGCATCACCAGCACAGTGACCAGCAAGTTGAGGGAGGGGATTCTCCCCCTTTACTCTCCTCTGGTGAAACCCGCCTTGCAGTTCTGCATCCAGCTCTGGAGCCAACATAAGACAGATGTGGAGCTGTTGGAGTGAGTCCAGAGGAGGCCATGAAGATGCCCTGGGGGCTTCAGCACCTCTGCTATGAAGGCAGGTGGAGAGAGCTGAGCTTGTTCAGCCTGCAGAAGGCTTAAAGGAGACTTTAGAGAAGCCTAAAGGTGCCAAGAAGAAGGCTAGACACATTTTATCAGGGACTGTAGTGACAGGATGAGAAGTAATGGTTTAAAATTGAAAAAGAGTAGATTTAGATTGGATATTAGGAATAAATTATTTACCATGAGGGTGATGAGGCCCTGGCACAGGTTGCCCAGAGAAGCTGTGGCTGCCATATCCCTGGCAGTGTTCAAGGCCAGGTTGGACAGGGCTTGGAGCAACCTGGTCTAGTGGAACGTGTCCCTGCCCATGGCAGGAAGAGGTAACTAGATCCTCTTTAGGGTCCAACACAAATCATTCTGTCATCCTATGATTCTATGCTTCTATGCAGGTATCTATGGTAGGGTGAACTAAGCATATGCTTAGTCTTCACTCACTATACTGACAAGATCTCCATTGAATATAGGGGGAGCACACCACCTAGCTCACATGTAGATACCTACATTCACCTCTGTCTTTGTATCTGCAAAATGTCTCCCATCCTTTCTCCCTGGGATGATACACCTTGTTATGTGGTGGCCTGTGAAGGCTAATAAGGTAAGTTATGGCTACCACCATCTGGTTAACCATGTTCTTCTTTAAAGCTGGCCTGAAAGCTGGCTAGCTTTGTCATGTCCAACTTCTGGTGGGTTATTTCCGTGTTTGAAAAAGCCTGAGTTAGAGGCAGTCTAGCCTTAAGTGAATGCACCTCAAAGCAACCTTAACATGTGTCCTCCCTCCCCTCATTTTCCCAAGAAGTAAACTACAGCATGTTCTGCAGCAGAACATGTGAGGGAAGGGAGAGGAGTTGGTAAGGGAAGATGCAGTTGCTCTCCAATAAACCTCATTACAGTGCTGGGGGAGACAAAGAAAGGCTGGATGCAGTAATAAAGGATTTTGACTTAAATTCCTTTTAAGGGTGGCCAGATCAGCCTGTCCAGTCGGCTGGGAGTGAATTTACTCCCTCAGCTTCTCACTAATGGCTGCTATGCCACCTTCCAGCATCCTGAGATGCACATCTTTGTGGGCTAAGCTACCTTATATTTACTAAAAGTTTAGAGTAGGCACACAACAGGATATCTACTGCTCTTTAAGTGCACACTTAGCGTTACCACCTTTTGACGTAGTGATGTGGAACTTTGCCTACACATCAAGTATGTCTCTGTTAATTATAGCAGATGGGGTGTTTAGCATACTGCATTCTCCATGGCTGTGGACACAGTGCTACTAGTAGGAATGTCTTAAAACAGTACAGCTCATTTTCACAGCTAGAAAGGGAACAAATGATTGTCATTTTCTATAGAAATAGCTGTTTTCTCCCACTCGCTACCTCCACTGGATCTTGTCCTCAGGAACCAGGAGGTGTTTCTTTCTCACTGTTAGAAATCTGCTAGTTGATAGGAAGAGGCAGAAATACTCAGATCAGAGTATCCCCTCTGACATAAAGTATTTATCAACCTCACATCTCAGCTGCAGCACAAGAGAGTTTTCCTTTCCTCTGTGTCTCTTTTTGATCCCTAACACAGCTGATCCTCACTCACATCAGAGGATCTGCAGGCCAAGAGGGTCTGGCAGGTGGGGTCTCAGTGTGGATGGGAAGATGTGGCATTATTTGGGGATAGTACTTGTCCTGGCAGAGGAGAACAAGCAGTCTGGGTGAGTCTCAGTAATTCAGGGTTGTCAAACTTCACAGTGAAAGAGAAATTCATCTAATTGTAGAGGTGTACTTTGTGCATGTTAACAAACTAGACTAGTGTTCTCAAAGAGTCTAATGTCAGTGTAGAGGAGCAGGCATATTTAGGTCACAGCTCCTCCAAGCTGTTTTCAGCTTTGGGCTGAGATGGGTCATGCCTTATATTCCAGTGACTGTACAGATAAGATCTGAACTTAATTTGAAGGGAGTGATGATTGGCCAGCTCAGCCCTAGCAGTATGGCTAACTAAATCACACCTGAGGTGTCAAAATAAAAGAACAAGGACCTTCCAACAAAATATTTTTAACCGTGTCTCAGCTCTTGCAGCCAGCTTGCCAGTCTTTCCCCTATATGACGGATGGCTGCCTAGGTCATTTGGCAGTAATTCGCACTTTTTTCTCATGAAGCCCTCTCCTGTCCCTGTCAGTGTCTCATGTTTGTCAAGATAATAGCCATTATACTTTACACACACTTAAATAATGAAGATCAATTTAATAGATTGCTCATGAGGATAACAATAAAGCATAGCTTGCCTGAAAAATGTCTTGTTTTCTCCTAAAGAAAACTGGCATCTTCAGAGAACAAAGTTCTTAGGTAGACTGTCCTGACTACCTCAATAGGAATCCTAATATGAGTATCAGCTGAGATCATCCGAGGCAGTTCACCTGCAGCTGGATATGGGCCACTAGGTGATTCTCTTGGCCAATTACTTTTCTCCCGGGAAAGATAGGGAGCAGATGTTGAAGCAGCACATAAAAACTGAACAGCTGGGAACCTTATAACATGCTCTAGCAACCCCAGACAACATTTCATAGTGGGGCTTCTGGTCTTTGGGGAATGACTTCCGTGAATTCTGGAAGTTTTGAGGTAACGTATCTAGGGTTTCTATTATGTTGTTGTGGTCGTTGTTTTGCTGGTTTTTTATGATTTTTGACAGAGAAGGGGAAGTTTCTTTAGGTCTGCATATGAATAAAGATTCGGGGGGGAGGGGGGAAGGGCAAAAATTTTACTATAGAGGATTCTTTGTCCTGCATCTTACAAGTTAGGGTGCAGACAAATGAGAATTGCTGAGATACATCTGACTAACAAATAGGAGACTACATCTGATTTAGTTAGTCTTGGCTCCTTTTATGCTTTATGGAAACTTAGTCTGATGGTTTATACTATGTAGATATATAAAGTAGGTGTAATAGACATCCCAGCAGTGCCTCTCCTTCATTAATGTCTATATAGAGTGCATAGGCTGATTAGCACAGTTGTACAACATAAACGTCTACATCTTTTATTTGTTTTCTTTTTTTCCCCTTGTATTTAGTGAGGTTACTGAAAGCTGTAATATGTGGCTAGAGAAGATGGTATAACGGGAGGAAAATATGCGAAGGAAACTTTCGAAGAGCCTAGTTGATTCTTTGGACTGCTCCATGGTGCTGGAATAAAACCAGAGCTGAATGCATTTGCAAGGTGTCTGTGCACGCTTTTCTCAAGAGGAGGCATCTACACAATCATGGGACTGTTAGTGTGCCAAGGGACTGGGAATAAGGCTGTCTGGTCCAGTGCTTCTGTGGTGGAGCTATGTCTGCTCAGGGTCCTGCACCTGGACTAAGAGCCACACGGACAATAACATGCAAGTAAGTAATTGGGTCAGAGATTTTCACACTGGGCAGGTAATAGATTTAGTTGCTTTTATGACCAAATTGCCTTTTTTCTCCTTCATTTAATCTTGGAGCAGGGTAAAGGCAAGGAGATTTGAAAATCATCTACATTATAAGAGAAATGGAAGATGTGCGATGCATAAAATGAAGGGGAAATGATAAAAGGTAAGCAGGGGAAAGGGCTTCCACAATGGGAAGAGTAACAGTGTCCAGGTGATGTGAAATTTCAGGATAATTAGAAGAACCTCATCAGAAGAGGTCTCAGAGAACTTGGATAAGGATGTGGGCATTCAGCATCATAAATTCTTGACATGTATTTGTGGGCCCAGAGAGCAGCATGGCTGGCAGCAGCAAAAGCAGTGTAGTACAAAGTGTCTGCTCTGACAGAAGGTTCCTCTAGACCTCCTACAGATGTTCAGACTTATTTAGTGACAATTTTCTAGGTCTAGAGAGCTTTTCTTGAGTGCTACTCTCTGCAGAAGGGAAAAGTGACTAGATGTTTTAAGGCACTTACCTTGCAGGAGACAGGACCTTAAACCGCGACAAGGTGCCAGCCTGGTCTTTCCCAGACAAGTCAAAGGAACCAGCTGTATGTGCCTTCCCTGCTCCCCAAGCATCTCAGCTCTCTCTACAGGTCCACTCCACTGATTTTAAGGCAACAGGTACGAGTCCTGCATTGCTGTTGCTGTGTAGCTCTGAGGCAATGCAGGATGGAGCAGATGCTGTGGTTCCCATGCAGTCACTTCGCTTCCTCTGTGTGTGTGTCTGCTGTGGGAAGTGAGGAGATCCTTTCCGAAAGCAGAGGGTTCATCCTGGACACGGGCTGCCTGCTCATCCGCAAATACTATCTGCAAAATGATGCTTCTAGAAATTCTCACTCTGCTTCCCCTCAGTTCCTGGCCCTGACAACTCCTGTTACTTTATTGCTTCTCTTTGCAATGAACTTTTCTGCAGCTCAGGGACAAATTGCTTCCCTTCACTCAGCAGCGATGTCAACCTCCCTCCCATCACTGTGTTTTGCTGACTGTCATACTAATTAAAAAAAATATGAATAAATCTCTGGGACAGCAAAAACGGTGCTTAGGTAACAGGGAGCAGGAAGATTTGGGGGAGGTAGGAGGAAGAAAGGAGAAGGGGGAAAAAAATTGATTTAAGAAACTTAATTTAAATAACCCCCTCCTCCCGCTCCTCCTCATTGGTTTCTTTCTCTCCTCCATATTAATGAGACTAGCAGAGGGAAAGCTATTGGTTCTGTACCCCTTTCCTTTTCCTCAGGCACTTGGGGGAGGAGGTGTTTGCATTTCTCCGCAGGACCAGCTAGCTTTGCCGAGCATTGTCTGGGTATGAGAATCACACACACACAGAAATACAGGGGCGAGCACACCATAGCCTTGACTGGCAGGCAGAGCATCTGATCCAGCCTGCACGCCCTTCTCCTCCCACACCCCATCCGTGCTTTCCGAGCACAAACAATAAGCCCCTCTAAAAAAACACACACACACAAAAAAAAAAAAAAACAGAGAAAACAAAGTTTGCAAATCTCTTGCCTCCCTTCCTTTTATTTCCCCCCTTGGTTGTTTTTATTTGTTTCATTGTTTCCTTTTTATTTTTATTATGTTTTAATTACAGTCATTATTTAGCCATGGCAAATTCCTTCACGGCCAGGACCTGGCCCATCCCCTGAGCAGAGGCAGCCTGGACATGAGCAGCAGGCGAGGGAGGAGGAATTTAGATTCCCTTCGGAGGCGCCGACCCCTCCTCCGCCTGGTGCGAGCTAGGCGTGGGGAGCCCGGCTGCGGCCCCTCTCTTCCACCGCGGGCAGCCGGGGCTGGACTGTTCCGCTGGCGAACTGGCCCGTGTCCCCCCGCCGGCGGCTTCCGCCCCTCCCGGCACGGCGGGGGTGTAGCATCGCCAGCACCGGGACGGATCCCTGCTGCAATGGTGAGTGCTTTCCCCCGGGCTTTCCTCCGACCTCCACCAGCGGAGCTCCGCGCCGGCTGCCCCCGGGCAGGGGCTGCACGGCAGCAGCAGCCGGGCTCTGCCCAGCAGCCGCCAAAGCCAAATGCCGCTCCCGCAGCCGGCTTTACCGGAGAGGAGCCGCCGGCTTGTCTTCGAGTGGCATGGATTTACCGGCTGTCCCCTCATCTTCCCTGGGTCCTGGGAATACTTCTTTTAGGGGGAATGGCATGCAAGCTCTCTACCCTTAGCCAGAATTGCAGGCTCGGAGGAGGCGTCCGCGAGATAGATTTGATTCTTTACAAACAAATAAATCTCCCTTTGCAAGTGGTGACGGGTTAACGTGCTCGGTATGGGAATCACGTCTGTTTTTAACACAATATGGCTGGTAAATAAAACCTGATTGCTAACAGACCCTGTGCTGCTGTTGGCATTTTTGAGCTCAGGGCTCCCTTTGCAGTTCTGCATCCTCACCTGCCGCAGAAACTCTGATTCACCCTTCAAGCAGTGCACCAGTACTTCTCTATTTTTACTGTGGGGTAGTAGTAAAAATTGCTGTTAATGTGACTTTGACCCTGCTTGCATGCCTCTGCGCACTTCTCCTTATCAGTATTTGAACAGCTGGTTCTAATAATGCCATGTTTATGCAAAGCACATCTGAAGTCGGAGGGATAGCATACAGGACAGACTCTTTACCGCTATGCTGTGAATTTAACATGTGAACAGTTCAGGTATGTATTGGAATCTGAAGAGTTTTCAGCCAGGAAAAGAAAGATAATGCAGCATGCTATTCAGGATTGGAAAATGCATGAAAAAAGAGAGATAGATTTGTTTAGTGACATACCGGTGTTTGTGGCTAGATGATCATCCCACTTACATAGAAGCAGGTCTGGAAGAACTCCCTGGAAGTCGGCAGCTTTTCTCTGCATCTAATCTGCTGGTAGACAGATTGTGGCCTTTAGCTTGAGGAATATATTGGAGTAGCACTGGAGGTAATTGTGGTAATAATTAAAAATATAAACTGAAGTGAATAAGTTAGCTAAGTGACCTGATTCTTTCCTAGGATATTATGGATTACTATCTATTTTATTTATGTTAATTACAGTGCAAGTGCTGGACTGATACAGCAATATGCAGTGTAATTTAGGTAGCTTTTTGGTTGTTGTGGGTTTTTTGTTTGTTTTTTTTTTTTTTTTGGTTTTTAATCTGTTGGAGTCAACAAACAGCAAATGGATTTTCATTTGATGTTTTTTGGGTGCACGTCCATCTTATTTCTCTATTCAGTCTATGCAGCGCCGATCAGGTACAGTGAGGAAACGTTTCCATGGCTAGCACAGGCTAATCAAAGGGAATGTGTGATTACTTAAGGTTACTGTCAATGACAGCATGAAGGCACAGTCCCTAAAGTGATGTGTGTATAGCTACAGAGAAAGAACGCATTATACAGGCATCTATACTTGGCTAATGCAAACCGTGTTGGAGCTATCTTGAAAGAAGTTGTCCTGTAGGATGGGTAAGGGAACACTGCTCCAATTTGATGAATAATTAAGGAATGCTATTCAGTGCAATCATGGGAGTTGGGTTAAAGTTGATGTCTCTGTTTGTGTCTTGATTATAGTTCTGGGTTATGGTCTTCTATTCCCCCTCTCTCCCCCACCCCTCCCACTGTTTTTATGTTCTGAGGGCAATGGTTGCTGGACCGTTCGGGATAGCCGATATGTTATTGTACCGGCAGTCTACCTCGGACATTGTGGAGTGGAAGGTTTCTGTTGTTTTGTTTTCTCCAGTCGAAGGTGTGTATGCAGTGACTGGAAGGGTAGCCGCTGGTACTGAACAGATCCAAGGTCATGGGGGACTTTATGTGTGATAAATATACTTATTTATCTTTAAACAGGGATCTAGCTTTGTGATCGCTCCTTGGCTTTTGCTTTCCATCATTCATCGTGATCTCTGGGGGAAAACAGGAGGGCTCTTTCCTCCCTGTAGATTTAAGATGTCTGCTGCTTGCATGGTGATGCCACAGCTGCATGTAGCTCTTTAGTTCTGTTGTTGTTAGTGTGTATGTGAAGCTCATAGACATGAAGGCAGAAGCTTTATTGTGGGAAGCTACCAGGGAGAGAAAACCAGAGATTTCTGAGATTGTGGGCTGCACTGTTTATCGCGTTCAGACCTCTGTTCATCACATCTCTCTTCATTTGGCTGACTGAGCTGGCATCCTGGAGATATTTTTTTCTTGGATTGAGTTCCATATGTGCTTATGCCTTAGATAAGTTGATACCCATGTCCCCAAGCTGATTCATTTCAATCTAGCAGATTTTGTTTTCCTTTCCTTCCTTCTGAGCACACTTAGTACAAACAGTCTAATTCCTACATTATCTCAGATTATCTTGTAATGAAACCAGAGTATTTGAGTTAAGAAGCACTGAGAAAAAGTAAACTCAGGACAGACACATGCTGTAGCTTGTATCTGGTGGAAAAGCCTGGGGGTCTTTACATTTAGTCCTGATTTAATAGCAGAGTTATTTATTAGCCACAGTTCTCAGGAGAGGTAAAATGGTATCAGGATATACGAGGCAGTGGAGATACTGAAAAATTATTTTACCCCACTGCTTGGCCTAGAGAGTGCAGCCTCAAGCTTTAAGTCAGCAAAGTGTATTTTTGTGTTGGCTCATGCTCCTTTGTTTCTATCTTGTGTTCTTCTTTCACATCCAGCTATCCTTTATCACCTGTGAAGACACTGGGGGTGGGATTCAGTACACACTGCCATCAACAGGATGTTGGAGTGAGATTTCTGCACGAGTGCAGAAGTGGAACAGCTCTACTGAAAAGGATTTAAACACATCAGTGAGGAACTCCCACTTTTTTCCTATCCACAACTTTTAAGTCATCTTTGCTGCTAATACGTCATCAGGTATAGCTGTGACACCACTCTTTCAGAGTACTCCTGCTACCCAATATATACAGCAGCATCCCTTGATGAGATTCTTTTCCAGTTCCCTTAGTGCTGAACTTGTTCTATTCTCAAGGAATAAATGCTTTGCATACTGAAAGGTATTTGGTAGTTTTCCACAACACTAACGAATAGTAGATAGAATTCACATGTCTGTGGTGGCTGTTAAAACAGTGTTTGGATTGTAACTGAGTGGGCACAAATACATGGGAAGAAAAGTGTGCTTCTTTTCAGAATGCCTCACAGCAGAATATCCAGTCCTCACCCCATTGCTTTTCTTGTGTTTTATTCTCTGTCCACCTTTTGATCTCTCAATTTATTGATCTGTCTTCTTAGGCTTGAACTTGTATCTCCACAAGACAATCTAGGAACTTGTAAAACAAGCCAGATTGTTCAAGGCCGGTTTATGTAATTCACAGCAGTTCATTGATTGTATCCCCATGCAAACTGATTGGGTGACCTGTAGAGTAGCCAGATTAATAATTTCAGGGTAGAACTTCTTAGGAGCTGCTAAATCATTCCATCTCCTGAAGGAAAGGTAGAAGCGTCATCACACAGCGTTTAAAGCTAACATAGTTTTGTGCTGAGGAATGTTCCCTTGGAAAGGTTTCTGCAGAAATATACAGATGCAGTTACAGGGACTTTTGTTTGCTGCTCTGAGTCTATTCTACTGTTGAATCCAAATTTTTCTGAGATTATCACCCCATGAAATGAGCTGGTTTGCATTTGACATCAGAGTTTATCTGCCCTAGAGACATCCAGGCAGTCTCATTCCTGCCCATTCATGTGTCAGATTTTACTCTTGGATGGCTCTAGGCAGGACTGTATTCTGAAATGGCTCTGATTTATTTAATTGACAAAAAGAGTTTTAAAAGGTGTGAAAACCTTTATTTAATACCACTATTAAAAACACACCAAACAACCCCCAAAACCAAACAACAAATTAACTCAATAACTGTAGGTTTTGTTAGTGTAACTCGTGATTCACTCTGACAGAAAAGAATACAAATATTTACATGGCCTAATTCTTCTTCTTAGTAGTTATGGTGATAGCAATAATAATTTCCTTTATAACATGTTTGGAATATCAAATTCTAAGAGCTCCTTATGGAACATACATTGAACTTCTGCCACTGGTTTAACACCAGCCAGCAGCTAAGTATCGTGTAGCTGCTCACTCAACTCACCTCCCTGCACTGGTGGGATGGTGAGGAGAATCAGAAAAAGGTGAAAAACAAGGGTCAAGATAAGAACAGCTAATAATGGAAATAATGATAATAATGACAATAACAACAGTAAGAGTAATAATAAGGGAGACAATAAAGAGGGAGAGGAATAAAACCTAAGACGGACAAGTGATGCACAGTACAATTGCTCACCAGCCAATAAGCAATACCTGGACATGAGGTGAGCAGGGATCAGTGACTCCCAGCCAACTTCCCTTAGTTTATATACTGGCCATGATGTGCATAATGGAATACCCCCTTGGCTAGTTTGGGTCAGGTGTCCTGTTTCTGCTTCCTCCCATCTTCTTGTTCCCCTCCTCACTGGCAGAGCATGAGGGACTGAAAAGTCCTTGATGCACTACTGGGCAACAAGTAAAACATTGGGGTGTTATCAACATTATTCTCATACTAAATCCAAAACACAGCACTGCACCAGCTGCTGGGAAGAATATTAAGTCTGTCCCAGTGAAACCAGGACAGCCACGTATGTTTGCAGGTTTGTCCATCCAAAGCTGAGGAATTTCAGAAAATCCCCAATCACAGTGGCTTTTGCACTCCATTAGAAATGACAGGGTCGCGATTGCTCAGGAGTTGCAAATGGAAGGATAATTATAGTCCGTTATCTATGATTTGTTGGACCTGCTAAATGGAGCTGAGGGTTAGGGCAGGGAAAACCCTTTTAATCTGCATGGTGGGTTAATAGCCTAATATTTTAAATTTTTGTTCTTTAGCTCCACAGAATGAGGCGAGGCAAGTTGTGCTACTTTCTTTTCCTGCAAGGGACAGTATATTGTCCTATCTGGTTGGGTGGGGATTCTTAAGGAAAAATGATATTTTTGTATCATGAGATTATAGAATCATAGAATGGTTTGGGTTGGAAGAGACGTTAAAGATAATCTAGTTCCAACCACTGTAATATAGGCAGGGACGCCTTCCCTTAGACCAGGTTGCTCAAATCCTTATCCAACCTTTCTTAGAGGAAAATGTGATAGAATCAAGTTCTTCTTTTGCAGGGAGTAGATATTTCATTAGGTCCATCTCTGAGGAGGTATACATTTTCTCATTCTCCAGGTGAAAATTTAGCCCCAAAGGGTACCCTGGCAAAATTATCTTTCATTTCATGTGGAAGAAGGCTTTCTTACTCAGAAGTATTTTGCAACCTGGGTGGTGTTCATCTGCTGTCACTTAAGTATCTGAAAACTAGATGATCACATCCAAGCTCATCACCCCAATTCACTATACTGTAAGTGGGGACTGTGGTTCCTCTCATCCTGAAGTGAGTCAGATAAATCAGCCTATGGAGGTTCTCGCAGCAGCTGGCTCAGAGATACACATCCAAAATTGTTAAGATGAATCCTTCCGTGATATCTTAGAGATAGCAAATGTAATTCCTCTCTTGCTCTCATCTTTGCCTGGGGGAAGACTGGTGTTTTTTTTGCTAGCTCATAGCAATAGCAGATTTTGATAGTTACTAGGTTTTCTGAAAAAACACAACCCTGCTGTGGTGGCCCCCACATCTTCACTTCATTACACCAGTGACAGACTCAGCCTTGCTCGTGAAGGGAAAATTCATGACATGTGTCCCATCTAGTAATCTCTTTTTTAAATTGTTCTTTGATGATTTTAAGTCTTAGAGGCTTTCTCAGTGCTTTGACACTTTCTGTCTTCAGAGCACGCTCAGTTACTAAGAGGGATTTGCCAACTGAAGCTTGTATGTAATTTTGTGAACAGGTGGGGATATGTCAACACAGGGACACATCTAGGACAGCTACATGGTTTTCTGCAGGCAGATGCAAGCTTGTTCTGCGTGTTCTCTGAGCCAGCCAGAAGCTGTGCAATGCTCCAAGCCTCGTCAAATATACCCTACTTGTGAATAGCTGCACTGTGAGCTGCACCAGACCTCATTAGCTTAGGGTTGGCACCTTGTGAAATACATTTTGACCAGTTTGGAGTGCTTGACATGCTTAGAATTAGGTGACTAAAAGCCAGCCTTTTGCCATAAATCGATAGCTCAATGTTTTCTTTTATCACATTCACTCTCTGTTCTCAGGTAACAAAATCCCTCAGTTGATAAATGGATTTAACAAGCACCTTCCTCCTTAACTATGGCCTTTAAAAATATTTACTGAAATTCAAATAATGAAAAAAAAAAAAAAAAGCATGAAACTCTCAGAACACGTTAGTTAAAATCTAATTTCTCAGACTGGAATTAAAGTTGTAGTACTGAGAGATACATTTCTCCCCAGTGGAAAGAAATTATATTTATTTTGAAAGGAAGTTTAAAATAGCTAAGATACTCTTAACTATAATTCCTTTTCCTGGAATGGTAAGACTTTATTACGTCATGACATTTCTGGTTTTCCTCTTACTGCCTAATTTTTGAAGTAGGTTTATAGAAGTTTTTTTTATTTCTAGCAAAGATATAAAATGGCACATTCATAGTCATAAGTAAAAAGCATTTCCTTTTAAGAAGCAGTTTTTGTAATAATGACTTTTATATATGTATCTAAATTCTTAAATTAGTGTAACTAGTACCAAGAGCCAAATATGGGCTTAGTAAATACCTAAGATGTTGGACACACAACAGAACTTCCTCTCTTAGAGCTGGCCTAGAAACAAATTATATAAAGAAGCCAACACAAGTGCATTATATAAAGGCCCAAGTTAAAGTTAGTAAAGTTACTCATTTCCTGTGTTTTAGAGAGCTGGATCTTTGGATTCCTTCCAGTAGTTTTGTACTCTAACTTAAGATGCAGAGGAGATGAGAGAGCATCAGAAATACCACAGATGCTTAAGCTCTTCATGACTAAGGCTGTGAATGTGTCACAGCTGTCACTGGAGCCACAATCCACAGTCATTCATTCCAGTTGCATGAAGTTTGACAGCTTGGATGGTGGTTTTGTGCTAGTGAATGGGTTAGTTAGCCAATATGATTACGTACAGCGGGTGAACAGCTGTAACAAACTTCATTAGAGAATAGTACTTGGTGATTGCAGAGGAGAGAGCAGCATGAAAAGCCATTCTTAGCCATGTTGAAGTTGTTTCTCTGCAGCATTCAAATCTCTGGACACTGCTCTGTATTCTCTAGCTTTTTGTTCTCTGACTTGCTCTTTGCACCACAGCTGGATGTGGTAATGATCATGGGAAAGACCTTCAGAGGCTACCAAAGTCTGAACATTATACAGAAGAGGAGAAGACATGAATATCACAGCCTTTCTGGTTACCCTAGCACGTGTACCCCTGGCAGATTTTCACCTCTGATATTGAGCTCATTCTATTTCTTCTCTATGGAAGACTTGCAGGTCTGTTCTGCTAAGGTGGTTTACGTTGCGCTGACCAGAAACTGGATTCAGCTTGCAGATTAGACACCTAAAGACAGGCGTGAGTTTTGAAGCATCTACCTGGTTTTTAGCTGTTTCTAAGAACATAAGTTCCTGTTACAGTCAAAGGAGATTTAGGACATGGTTCTGCCACCTAAACATAGGTGTGAAATGCCATTTGAGATCCCTGGGCTATCTAACATCACCAAGAGTTCTGTAGGTATGATGCTGATACACACCATGTCTTCTACCATCCTTATGAGGGCAGGTAAAATACCCTGGGGTATTGGTGACATCAAATAACTTCTGATACTGGCCCTAGGCCAATGCCCAGTCAATATAGATAAACTAAGTATCTACTACCGAGTGAGCTCTGTAACTCTTTAGCCTGAAAAATCTTCAATAAATGCCACTGAGATGGTTTAATATGCAGTCTGAATCCTGTCCTGGATTTCTGATCCCTCCTGATGGTTTAAAATGTGACCAATCAAATCTTGACCTCATTGCAGTTGCCACATACACAAAGAGCTCAGTTGATTTTCATATACTGTCATGCAGGGCTTAAAAATTCCCTTTGGTATTGCTGTTTTGGGATATTGCAATTAAGGCACTGGGCCATAAAAGAATTGCTACCTTGCAGGTGTATCCACTTAACTCTAAACTAAATCATTTCTGGAGTTATTTTCCCTGAGAAAACTTTGAGACTGCATTTGCCTTTCTGCAGATACAACTACCACATGCACCTCCTGGTCATCTTGTGATTGGACAATCTAGAAAGTGTTTTTCTGTATACATAATTTATGGCTCAAGTATTCTCAGCCATCTTTTAGTAAGTTGCCTTGTCCAACTCCCTACTCAGTGCTGTCTCCGTCCTTTTACCTTAGCCTTTCTTACATCATCCATCCATTATCACTGTTCTGATCAGAGGAAAAGATGAATCCATGGCAGATGTGCTGGGGTTCATACCTATGATCTTGCTTTACTTTCCTTATGACAACCTGAGTGAATGTTTTCACTTTATCCTGGCACTTCTGGGTGTCCAAGACACACACTACTTTTGTTACCCATCTTTCTCTCCTTATTACTTTTAAGTTCTTTTAATGTTTGTGCTTCACCAGCTTCAGTCTGGGATTTTTCCTTGTGACTTATTTTCCCAGCTTTCTTGAGATGTAGTTTCCCTCAAGCTTTTGCATCTTTAATGTGAAAAGACCTTTCATTCCAAGTTCCCTGTGGGGATTGAAGGCACCGCAGTTTGTAGTGCTGTTGACTTTACTACCTGGTAGTCTCTGTTTTTCCAAACTCTCCTGTTTGGAATAAAGAATGCCAGCTGCACATCTAATTTGGTGAAGATCTGTATTGATTTTCTTAGCTTTATTTCTTCTGGCACATTCTCTATATCCAGAAACCATGAAGGTTTATGACAATTGAAGCAAAACACAATCTACTTCAAGCTAAGCTCTTCAACCTACCAGGCTTTAATATTATTCTGATCGGCCCAGCTTCTTCAAGCTCTTGTGGGGAGCTTTGTTGGCATTAGTTTGGAAACTGCTGAATTAACTCTCATTGGAAGAAGTTTCCTTAAACTTTTCAAGATCCGTTTTATCTGTAGCATCTTGACCTGACAAAATAAGCCTTACATGTTCCTAATTGAAGCGATAAAGGATTCTCCAAACTAAAAGCCTCCCTTTTTACTCAGTAGCCTTTGATTTTTATTTTTATTTTTCTTCTGATAGCTCATTAAATTGACCTTTTGCTTTCCTTCCAATTGTCCCTACTTAATTGGAACAACAAGGGCATAATTTAGCTACTCTATTCCTAAAGAGCTTAGGAGACAAACCTCAATAAGTAGGCTATGTATTTTGCATCATTTTCATGTGTACCACTACTGCATTATGCAGTACAGTGGTTGTGACCTACTGTCAAATCCATTTGCAGCCACAAAAAGTTTAGTGTGTGAATTGCCATTAAAAATATGTGTATGAAAACAACAATGTGATAGTTCAATCACACAACTTAGATAATTTGTAATACATGGCTGTTTTCTTAAAAGGTGAAAAAGAAGTTCACCTGAATGTTAATGTGCCATTGATTTCTTCACTGGCTGGAGAAGTTCTCACCTGATATTTTGCTTTGTGAATTGACAGCCTCTTCCGTATACTGAAATGTCAAAATCTAAAAATCCTTTCATTTAAGTCATAGTTTGTGTGAAATTTTAGACAATCGTATACAAGTATAACCAATCATATCACGTATAATCAGTCATAAGAAATCGTACATTTCAGAAAATAATGTAATTTTACAAAATTTCCCCTCTACTTCTCTTGTAAGTACTTGTTCTGTACATTTGACATTTTTGTGTTCTCAGATGTCTGGGTGGGACGCAATGGCTGTTTATTATGTGCTGCCTTTGTAGACAGTGGAGTCCAGGTCTCAGCTCTTTTGATCCCAAAGTAAGTTTCTAAAATAATTAATGTGAATTGACATCCTTTTTACCTCTGTTAGCTATGTGGGGATACTGGGCAGTGAGTGCAGAGGAAGAGACAGGTAAGCGACACAAGGTGATCTAAAAAAGTTAAATGAGATCTGCCCATTTCATCTAAACTGGCCAGATTGAAAAGAATATGCAGGTGTGTCTGACTGCATGTCCAGGCTAATCTATATCACTTGCTAGAAGCATGTTCAAACTTGCATTATATAAATCACCTTTGAGAGTTTTAACCTAAAACATTAGAGCTTGTGATTCATGGGCTTGTTCCAACCTGCAAAATTTTTCTACTTTCTGCCATTTCCAAAATGCATCACCCTAGTGTGTTACTACTTCTGTGTGACCAAAAGATCGCCATGTTTAGAGCCTCAGAATTTACATTTAGCCTGCAACAGGTAAAATATCAGATCAGAGACCATAACCTGTACTATAGAAAACAATGTGCTTTTGTATATCGGGAAGGACAAAGATGAAGACAGACTTGGATGACTGAGCCTCTCTTGCTGTTCTGTATCTCTCAACATATAATAATCTCCATCTTTCCTCAAAATGCATCTCAAGATTTGGCCGCCTTGGCTGGTGGAGTAACTAAGATTAGAATGTTGTCCTGTCGTTCTCCTGCCTTGACTTTCAGCACTTCTAAATGTTATATGAACCTTTATGGCAATTTTTGTCCTCTAAGATTAAGAAGACTAAAGAAAATGACTGATGGAAGGGGACATGAAGAAAGAAAAAAAAAAAAAATACTAACATGCTCTAAATGCAGCTGGTAGTAGTGACATCATCTGGAACTGACTTTAGCCTTAAACAAAGACCAAGTCTCTAAATAGATATAGAAATTCCCCCATACTCAGTGAAATGAACCATACTGATTTGCTACCCTATTTAATGTTCAAATGAATGAAAGAGCAAGCAAACATTCTGCAAAGTACTTTCTGCTCCCCTATGTGTCATGCTGGTTCAGTACCCTTTTTGCTATGTGCACTCTTTGTTCAACTGGGATTCAGACTCTTCTTACCAAAGCCATGACTTCAGCCAACAATGAGATGAGATCCATGAACGGCAGCTCTATATTTTCATGCCTGGCTTTACAGATTATTCTATATGATTACACACCTGAATTAAGAAAAGAAATAAATCCCTCATAGATTCAAATAATTTAAAAGTGAATAATTCCTCTTTTCCTAAAGAAGTTCTTAAAAGTGTCACTGTAATAATCCAAAATTGGTACTGAGTAAGGAATGATCTCTGGAAAACTCACAATCTCAGTGCTCGCTGTAGTGATAGGACAAGGGGTAATGGGTTCAAACTTGCACAGAGGAAGTTTAGACTTGATATAAGGAAGAAATTCTTTACTGTAAGGGTGGTGAGGCACTGGAATGAGTTTCCCAGGGAAGGTGTGAATGCTCCATCCCTGGCAGTGTTCAAGGCCAGGTTGAACAGAGCTTTGGATGACATGGTTTAGTGTGAGGTGTCACTGCCCATGGCAGAGGGGTTGGAACTAGATGATCTTAAGGTTCTTTCCAACCCTGACTATTCTATGATTCTTGTGCACTCAGAGAAGCACAAGCTCACCATCAAACGTTTATCAATCACTTAGATTTTACAGTGTGCCTTTTTATTTTTATGATACACAACGATAGAAATTTCTGTTGCCTTTTAAAGATAAAATAAACCTTCTTTGATGTGGAAGAAACTTCTTTCAGTAAGATTTGTTCAGCAATGGTGCATTTCCTTGACTCAGCTCTGGCATGAATACCAAGTAGACTGGAAATTGTTAGGAAAACAGATAAAACACTGCTGTAATGGCAGGAAAACAGGAAGAATCTGCAGTAACCTAGGAGAGTCTAATTTCCAAACGAGTTACTTTCTATGAAACATTTAATAAATAAGATATTTAACAAGTAAAGGCAAACACCACAGTTACAAACAATGCTCAGGGAAACCATGGTCTAGAGACTGTTCTCATAGGCAGCTGCTAATTTGTAGTGGAATGAGTAAAAGTGATGACATGTTACTTGACCTCAAGGCCAAGGAAAGGTCCAAGTCCTTATGTAGTTGTAATATTAAAGTCAAATTTTCTCTTGCCTCCTCTATGAAACCACCACTGGTAGTTGTTGGCTGCTCAGTTTGCTTGTTTGAGCCTCTTCTTATTGACAAGTACCTTACAAACCACTCTGATACAGAGGTGGGTGATGAATTTAACATAAAAACCAAGTCTCCTTGGTGGCTGGACAGATAGATCTTTACCTCGGTAGAGGATCGCTCAGTGGTTATTGAATTGTTGCCATTGACAGATGGATTCACTGTGGTCCAGCTGCTAACTTGGCAAGACCAGCTTTGCTTTTAGACCTTTTAAGCATTTTTGATCTTGAGGCCACCAAAAGGAGAGTTACAGAGAACCATATCATGATTTTACATAAGGGAAGGGAAACAGAAGAATAGGGATTGCAAGGAGCTAGGGACACACCAGAAGTAAGCTTGTCTATAGGGAAATGTTCTGGTTCTTGGATAAACATAACAGTACATAAGCCTTCCTTCACACTACCAAGGAACCTTGGGAAGTAGAATGTAAAATGGGCCCTGTTAGTGGTAACAAGAAAGGATTTTCAAAGCTCAAACATTCTGAAATTATTTTATATTAGTGACGTCTTTCCACGTATTCTATTTGGCCCATTATCTGTAAGTCTTTGCTAAGTCCCTGGTAATTAAAACAAATAATTCTGTTTCTTAGTTAGAAGTCTGTCTATTATAAGCTGTATCTCTTTTCAATGAATTTAGCTGCTCTTTGCTTCTTAGTCTGAAGCAGAACTGGTGAAGAGATATCTGCATGCATGCTTCTGTTTGAGTGTATTTGAGAATATGTTGTTTATCACTTTCTTTGGGATAAAAGGGACTGCAACTGTGGAATACTTTGGCTGTGCTGATGCTGAAAAACTAAAGACCATCAAGGAACATGCTGGATGTCTGAAATTTGGTCACTAAACTGTTGTTAAATTATTATTAAATTAATGTTAAATTATTTCCATGACATTTTGAATAGGTTTACAGACAGGTCAGCTAAAAATCTGTACAATTCCTGGGAACACTTCAGAGATTATAAAACTTCACACATAATTCCCGATAGGCCATTTGCAGATGGCCACTCTATTTGAAGGGCTGAAGAGATTAAAGAAGCTATACATGCCCTGTTGGATTCAATTAAAAAAATAAAATAAAATCAAACATTGAAATTATTGCTTGGAAGCTATATTCACAGAGGGGAGGTGACATAGAGCTGAAAACAACACCACAAGTGACCAGACAAATTCTCCCTTGTGCCTCCCACATTCTCTAGCTCCTGTGCTATTCTTGTCTCCTGGCAGTGTCATTGGACTGCAGAAGGGAGTATCTTAAGGCAAAATCCCTTGGCTTAGTCATGACTCTATGCTTTGATATCTCATGTTGTGGCAAGTCTGGACTACAGCTTTTCTGGAGCTTCAAAGTTCAATCTCTGCATGAAGTAAGGACTCAGCTGAGACAGAGCAGGAGGGATCTCCCTTGGTGGGCAGACCTAATTCTCCAGAGAGTTGGGAAGCATGCTGGAATTGAGAGTTGGCTGCACATCAAGCACTTTGTACATTCAACTTGCAGATTCCTAGGAAGTTGTTTCCTTAGTGATAATAACAACATGAACAATTTTAGAGTATTTTCTTCATGTCTGTTTTTAGTCTTTTACAGTACAACTGTCACTTCACTGCAGAAAGAGTATTTTTTTAGTTGCCTTTTCTCTTTTGTAGCTCAAACTGGCACATAGGAATTCTTTTTTGTAGTAGGGATCTGTCTTAATACTGTTGGCATTTTTAAATGTGCAAACACTGTGAGAGCTGATGAAACAGATCTTGCGGGATTCTTAATGTGTGCTAAATGGTAGCAAGTTGGGAGGTTATCTCTGCAATGTGAGTGCTATCTGCCATATATGGTAGACACACCTTAAAGCCTACCCAACTCCAATAAAAAGGTACTCACCAACTCATGAAAGTAGGCTTAAAACAGGAGAGACTAGGAAGGTCAAATGGAAAAAAAAACATAAAACTGTGTTTAAGAAAAAAGTATTGACTTTAAGCTAGCAACCTACTTATTTGCCATTATGCACAGTAGATTCTGAAAGCACATTTTGGAACCTGATTTGGGGGAACAAAATAAATGAGCTGCAGAATGGAACTGTTGTAGCAGTGAACCAGATTTTTTGGTTTAGTGTTTGAGGAAGAAACCTTGTCAGATGAACACTCACTCTGCCTTCTGACAATTAAAGACCCCAAGCACAAGCAGAGGAATTTAGCTTTGATTTCCAAGAAAACATGCCTGACTGAAACTGGAACAAATACGTGCAGTTCAGAGTCTCGGAGAACTTTCAGAGGTCATAAGATGCTAGTAAAACGGAAGTATAACAAGGAAAAAAGTGAAAGGACTTACGAGCTGTTACAGAAGGAAGTTCTACGAAGTGAAACCATAAAGACGGTACTAAAGAGCAAACTCTGTTACCATGTCTGAACTAGGAGTGGTCAGTGTAGGCTTCCTCTTCAAGCAAAGAAAAGCTAGGCATCTGCAAAAAAAGTGACTGAAGTCAAAATATGATTCATGCACTGGAGATGTCTCATTCTTTTAACAGTAGAAGGAGTTTAAAATATCTCTGTTTATAATTTAAATGCTAATTAACATGAGGGAACTGAAGTCCTGGTGTCCAGGAGCAGTACAGTCAGTTCCCTAACACCACATGATATGATGATATGATGTGATGTCCTTTTTTCAGGACATCACATAATTATAAATAAAATTCAGCGTCATGAGAAACTTAATTTTTCCATCCTTGGTCAGTGCAGTGAGGCTTAAAACCTTGTTTGTGTGTGCATTTCCTGATGTGGTTTTAATTTCTGTTGAATTCTAACACAGCAAGTCATGATTAAATTGCAAATTATTATAAGGAAAATCAGAATGCATCTTATAGCATGGTCTAAAAATTATTTTTAAAACATTAACTGATATTTATGTCCACTTAAAATCTTCCTGAAACGCCTTCCCCAGGTATCAAAAAGAATTTCCAAACTCTGTGTCCCAAATCAGTTATCATCAACTTTTCTTTTGCAAGCTAAAAATGTAAATGGCAAATGGAAATATAGATTGACCATTTGCTATTTTAATACTTTGATTTAAAGCACTAATTTAAATTGAAATCTGTGATAACTAAGCAGCAGGGTTAATTGAACTCAAAGTCCTGCTTTGGACTACTTGTGCTGATATCCACATATCACACCAGTTTTGAGACAAATTTCAATCTCTAGTGAACTTTTCCTTGCTCTTATGCAAGTAATTTTTTTCAGTATCTCACCAAAGTTAAGTGCTTCTAGCCTAGACTTGAATCTTTATCCTTGCATCAAAAACCTGATCAGGTTTGCCTCAGCTCTGAAATACATGGATGATGAGATCTGAGATTACAAACTGCATGTGTATTTTACATTTAAACACTCAGTGGTATCTAAGAAAATGAAAGTGATTTTTCTTAGCTCCAGCCTTCCGGGCTTTTTCATGGGTGAATATCAAATCGGGAATTAAAAGATTTGCTAGGTTAAATCAGAGAAATCCCGCATAAGATGCAAAATGGTATGTTGGTTATGTATTCAGGAAGGGAGAAGTAAGGAAGTTGAAAAAAAGAACTACAATAAGAGTTTAACAAATTAAATTGACAATGCACTATTTAATGTGCATGACAAGAATACATAGATTAAATGGCAAATGAAGTAGCAGGAGAATTTGCTGCATATTTTCTTACTGAAAAACATTCTTCATCACAAAATTAGAATACATGCATTACTAAAAGACATTCTTGCCTTCTCTGTCAAGAGTGATGAATCTGCCAGTTGATAGTTAAAATTATGAGTATCAAGAATGAGGAATAGTACATACGAGAAAAAGGGAGGAAGGAAAAGAGTTGTGTTGTATGAAGATCTTGGGTTTATGAGTTCTGTAACCTCAAGTCTGTGTAAGTGCTATGAAGTTCTATAGCTGTCTGATTACACCACCACCTCTAGCCAACTCCACCATCTTGTCACTACCTCTTGCATCTGCCAGCTGAGCTGCTTGCCTGAGCACTCCCTTACACAGTTGTGTCACATTGACCTTGGTTAGCAAAACCTTATTATTTAAGCTAACTCAATTTATTTGGTGTAATTTGGGTTAGGCAATGCTCTTACAGTCAGCTCAGTGGGCAGTTTGTAGGCAGTGCGGCATGGATTAGTGTCTCTAAGCTAACTAGGAATAATATTCTTTTCAGCATGGCTACAGCTGGAGAGAAATGTCCACAGCGTAATGCAGGTGTCAAGAATTGGCAGCTGTTTGAAGCACTGCTATGGGATTTATACAGAATGGTGGTAGGCATCTCATTTCTATAGACGGTCAGCAGATGGAAAGAATTAGTTTTCATGAAGAAATCTCACACACCTTTCAGCTAATGCAAACAAGTTGTATTAACTTGCTGGCAAATAGTTAAAAAGGAGAGCACTGTGAAAGAATAATTACAAAAAAATTGTGTAATTCACTATATTGGTAATCAGAGGAGATACAGGTGGTAGTCAGAGCTAAATTAATCTTATGTGTATCTGTAGTACTGAATCTGTCTAAGTATGAAGTACTCATTAGTGTTAAAGCCATGACCCCTTGTTCTCATTAGTGATGGGAAAAGGGGTAGTGGATTTAAACTGAAAGAGGGTGGATTTCGATTAGATATTAGGAAGAAGTTCTTCCCTGTGAGGTTAGCAACGCAATGGAACAAGTATTCCAGAGAAGCTGTTGCTGCCCCATCCCTGGAAGTGTTCAAGGCCAGGTTGGATGGGGCTTTTAGCAATGTGGTCTAGTGGAAGACCTGCCTGTGGCAGGGCTTTGGTACTAGATGATCTTTAAGGTCCCTTCCAACTTGTGATTCTATGATTTCGCACTCAAGTCACTCATAGCAGTAGTTGCTATGTTTGTCTTCAGAACATATGGGCCTCTAATTTTCTTTATGGCTTCATTGATATGCAAAATAAGAGTGGCAGCCTAGTGCAAATATGCCTTTTGTCTTCAACAGCAGTGCGTATTTTCTTGTAGGTAAATAATCTTAAAAGAGTAAAATGTCCTTCAGGATGTCTTTACATGTGTCAAACTGGGGTGTTGGGTTTGTTTTGGAAAGCAGATTAAAAAGGCAGATTAAACAAACCCCATATTGATTTCCAGTTTAGAGAGATGCTGATCTGGTTTACAAGACAAGGAGGATGATGGCCTGTTGGATTGGAGCTGGATGACTGACACTGAATAATGTATTACTGTACCTAGGGTTTATTCACCTACATATTAATGACTTGTACTTCCTAACGACCTAATTTGGTGGGTTTTTTGGTGGGGTTTTTTTTTTGTGTGTGTGTATTTTGTTTGATTAGGGCTTGGGGGGGTTTTTTGTTTGTTTTTTTTGTTTTTTTTTTTTTTTGGCAGAACTATTTTAATGTAATCCTGCATTAGTTTGTTTTAAAATTATTATTATTATTTTCATTACTGGCTTGAAGATAATACGGAATACCATCACTCCTTTGCAGAACATAAGCCAGAATTATTTCTGTAAAACCTGTGATTGTTGCCCATCAAAGAAGATTTTGTGATCAATTAGATCCAAGCAATGCTGGATGAAATTGAACAAACAAAGGACATCTAAATTCATGACACAAAATTTTGGTTTCATCTCAGTTGGAGACATGCACACACCCAAAATGTGCAAAATATTATTGGAATAATTATTGTCTGCCTCACACAGTGTTTTCATTTCATGACTCTTTCTGAATAAAGCAGTCCTCAATAAAATATCCAATTCTTTGGGCATGTCTAATGGCAGGCAAGCTGTGTCCTGGAGAGTCCTCCAGTTCATTGCACAGTGACTATGTACCATCCTATCCATACGCCATTGCAAAATTTATTCTGCTTGTCTAAAACAGCCTCAGACTGTGCTGACTTCAGGTTAGCAGATATTTCATTTTATTTGCTGAGAGTGGATCATTCTCTTCCTTTCTTTACGTGTCCCTACCCTGGTCTCCCCAGTGAGTTACACATTTCAGAACAGCATACAGACTCATTCCATGCTTCATTTATTCCAGCTGGCAACAAACTCTAGGGATAGAAGTGAACTCCAGGATATGATAAAAGAAATACCATAAAATGTGAACTCATCTTTTCTGCTGCATGTGGAGAATAACTTTTTTTTTTTGCCTGGTGCCTCAAATGACATGCTGGGCTTTGCTGCAGAATACGCTCCCAGGGGACAGCAACAAAAGACCCTGAGATGCAGGTTCACTAGAATGGTCTGATCCAGAAAATAAATGTAAATGTAACTAAGAGTTACACTGTGCTACCACTACCTAGTTCTTACAATTGCCCATGTTTGAAAACAAGGATGTCTCAATGGTTATCAGGCTATTAGCTAATGCACAGATGAACCATTAAACTTTGGCTTATATTTTGCTAGCTGACTCTTACAGCATACCACTGGAGGTCTCTCCTTTACTTGGTTGTCCTGGTCTACCTTTAATTCTCTGCCTTACTGAGGATAAGAAAGCCCAAGAAGGCTACTTGCACATAGCTCTCTGTCATCTGCAGGCGCAAGGTTCATTAATAATGCAGGCTGTAGAAATGAGGGCTTTGGGACTTCTTTATTTCTAGTCTTAATAAATTGCATCCTTTTCAGGCTGTTGAAGTGGATCTCAGTGCTGGTGATCAATAAAGCTTTCTCTTTCTTAGGTTACTTTTCTGTTTAAAATGTTTTTTGTCAAACACTGACTAGAATGGGCAGGTGTTTCTGTGAGAAGCCAACCTGTGAAGCTGTGCTTGCCTACAGCAATGTTACTACAGTGCTCGCAGGCCCTTGTTCACATGGGGGACTTCAACCACCCTGATACCTGTTGTAGAGATGGTACAGCTTGGCGCAAGTAATCCAGGAAGTTCCTCGATTGCGTGGAGGACAACTTCCTTTTGCAAGTAACAGAGGAGCCAACAAGGAAAGGTGCCATGCTTGAGCTTGTCCTCACCAACAGGGAAGGGCTGGTAGGAAATGTGATGCTCCAGGGCAGCCTTGGTTGTAGCAATTGTGAGATGGTAGAATTTGAGATCCACAGGAGAGTGAGAGGAGCGTGCAGTAAGCTCACTGCCCTGGACTTCAGGAGAGTAGACTTTGGCCTCTTCAGGAACCTACTCAATAAGGTTTCATGGGATATTATCGCCCTAGAGGGCAGGGGGGCCCAAGATTGCTGGTTGATATTCAAAGATCACCTGCTGCAAGCTCAGGAGCGATGCATCCCTACTAGAAGGAAGTGCTGCAGGAGGGCCAGGAGACCTCCTTGGATGGATAAGGATCTGCTGAGAAAAATTCAAAGGAAAAAAGAGGCTTATAAAAGGTGGAAACAAGGACAGGCGGCCTGGGAAGAATAGAGGGATGTTGTCTGGGAAGCTAGGGACCAGGTTACGAAAACTAAGGCCCACTCAGAATTAAACTTGGCTAGGGATGTTAAGGATAACAGGAAGGGATTCTGTAGGAACATTGCAAATAAAGGACAGACTAGGGGCAACATGGGGCCTCTCCAGAAGCTATCGGGAGAACTGGCTACCCTGGATTTGGAGAAGGCTGAGGTTCTTAATGACTTCTTTGCCTCAGTCTTCACCAGCAGATGCTCTGACCACACCACCCAAGTCTTGGAAGTCAGATGCAGGGACTGTGAGAATGAAGACCCTGGGTCCACTATAGGAGGGAATCTGGTTCGAGATCATCTTAGGAACCTGCACATATGCAAGGCCATGGGACCTGATGAAATCCATCCACAGGTCCTGAAGGAGCTGGCAAATGAAGTTGCTAAACCACTCTCCGTCGTTTTTGAAAAATCATGCCCAGCTGGCAAATGAAGTTGCTAAACCACTCTCCGTCGTTTTTGAAAAATCATGGCCATCAGGTGACGTTACTGACAACCGGAAAAAGGGAAATATAACCGCTTTTTTCAAGAAGGGGAAAATGGATGAGCCGGGGAACTAAAGAGCACTCAGCCACACCTCTGTGCTGGCAAAATCTTGGAGTGGGTTCTCCTGGAAGGCATGCTGAGGCACTTGAAAAACAACAAGGTGATTGGTGACAGCCGGCATGGCTTCGCTAAGGGGAAATCCTGCCTGACCAATCTGGTGGCCTTCTATGGTGGGACTACGGAACTGGTGGAGAGGGGTAGAGCAGTTGATGTTATCTACCTGAACTTGTGCACAGCATTTGACACTGTCCCACATGACATCCTTGTCTCTAAATTGGAGAAACATCAATTTGATAGGTGGACCACTCGGTGGATAAAGAATTGGATGGATGGCCGCATGCAAAGAGTTGTGGTCAATGGCTCATTGTCCAGCTGGAGACCAGTAACAAGTGGTGCCCCTCAGGGATCAGTGTTGGGACCAGTCTTGTTCAACATCTTTGTTGGTGACATGGACAGTGGGATTGAGTGCGCCC
>JANRGW010038844.1:0-19296 GCA_024733675.1 Psilopsiagon aymara | reverse complement strand
ATCTGTGCAAGAGCGGGCTGACAGCCGGCGGGCGCTGCCACGACGGCGTTTGTCGCCGTTCGCACCTCTCTGCAGGGCCGTCTCGCATCCCGCCCGCCCCACGCCGAGCCCGCGGTCACCCCCGCAGCGAGGCCGCAGGGGCAGCTGGCTCGCCCGCTACCCGCTGTTGGGAGCTGCCGGGCTCCGACAGCCCTGGGGGAGCGGCAACCTGCTCCTCCTGCTCCGCATCCCGCTGGGAGCTTTGTGCCGCGGAGCTCCGAGGGAGCGGCGACCGCTCTTGGCAACCCGGGGTTCCTCCCCGCAGCCTCTGGGCATCTCCAGGGCGTTGCTCCTGCGGCTGCCTTCTCGCCTGGCAGAGATTTGCCACCTTTTGTCCCCTCATCTAAAGCTTGCTGGGCTAGGTAAAGAGCACCCTGTCAAATCTCCTCTCCCATCTTATTCTCCCTTTCTACTGACCGAAACTTGGTTATTCCCAACCCTGAGCGGCAGAGGATGCCCTGCGGTGCCCTCTTTGTGTAGCCTGAAAGAGTTAATTGCTCCCGATTATTTCCCGAAACCTTTCCGCAGTACAGTCCCAGCAACAGCCCCTTCCCGGGGAAGCACACGAAAAACTGGCACGGAGCAAGCGCTGCCTCGGAGAGACTCCAACCAGCGGGCCTGGGCAGGTGGTCTCTTGGCCCCGGGACCCGCCGCTCTGGGACTGCTGGCAGGAAGCTAAGGGAATCCACGGACCGCAGGCGCTGGGGTCAGTTCCAGCCCCCCGCCGCCTCCAGTCAAGCATCCCCGGAGCGTATGATGCTCCAGCGGCTCGGCCCGGCCGGTGCCTCGCCGGGGGGGGACTTAGAGAGGGCTTCCCTCTCCTCTGCGGGCTAGCGTGGCTCTGGAGCGAGCTGCGGGAGCTTTGCCGGCCAGCACCGAGTCTGCAAACGGCAGAGGTTATCCTTGTGGCAAGGCAAGTGCGTCGGACCTGGCTACCTGAGTGAGGAAATGGCTTAAAAGAGTTGGAAAAAATCTAGTGTAAGGGGAGAGACCCCACCGCCTTACAGTGAAGTTTTTGCCTGCGTCCTTGCTTGTCATGTAATACTTTCAACCTTGATTCAGTTGAGGGCTTGCAGGACTACCTTCTCTTGGAGGGCAGGTGAGCTCTGAATGCTTTGCAGCCACCCTGGTAAACCTCTGTCTGCCCAGAACAGCCTCACTTCCCAGGGAAATGGAACTCTTCTAGTCTAAAAAAGTTGCTACCCTTCTCCCGGTACTGATAAATGCTTCCTTGGTTGAATAGTGTAAAATGGTGCTTCCATCAGATGTTTTGTCTGTTTATGCCCAGCCTGTTTGCCTGCATTATAGCTTCCCACTCCACTCAAGTGCCCAGAGCTTTCTCAGCCCACACAGCAAGTTATTGATGGCAACTGGATGTTCAGTTCCAGTGTGGGTGAAGCAAGGCAGATCCCTACAGGGTGAAATAGGTATCGTCCAATGCCGATGAGTGTCCACTCTGAGAGATTTTTTGAGTATTTTTTATTTAGAAAAAGGTGGGTGTTAAAAGCAGCGGAACTCAGCTTTGAGTTGTGAAAGAGTAAAACTATTTATTATTTTTAAAACCCCAAACACCCATAAGAGCCATTTGAACCTTCTGGTGGAAACTAAGAGTTGTTCTCTTTTTCTTTCTAAGGAAATAAGGCTGAAGGAATGACATCTCAATGTCTGAATAGCGTCTGGCTCTTCTGTAACTTTTGACTATATTCATCCATTTTGATCAAATGTGCCAGACAGATAAAGGTCTCAAAAGCTTTATGTACCATCAATTTCATGAAAACTGGTATTTTCATGTAACAGGACAATTACCAGACTACTAATTTGTCCTACTGAGAGAATGGCTTCAGCTCAGTCTCGGTGTTTATTAGACATCAGGGAATTCACAGAGCGTTAACTCCTGCAGTACAGATATTCAGAATAATCGACTTAATCAGCTGTACTGTGCATGGAACAATCTGCTTCCGATTTTTAAAGCAGATAAGGAAGATGTTTGTCCATCTCAGAGCAAACCCAGAAATGTCCCCATCCCAAATTGTGAGCCCCAGATTGCCCCTTACCCCTTCTACTTTGGGATGATAAGGGTTCAGGTATTGGAAGATGCCATAAGCACTAGTTTTCCCTGGTTTTCAGCCTTGCTGAGAGCAGCGAGCCACAGCCAAGATTTGGAGCCAGAGTGCTGGAAGGCAGTGGCAAGAGGTACTGGTTCCCCAATAGTGATGCTGAGAGCTGGCCCAGTTGGTTCCTGTGCTGCTCATCCCAGTTGCAGCAACAGAGACACCAGCCTGTTGCTGATCATGCATCAAGGGGCACAGAAACACCAAAGAGATTCTTGTGCTGGGAAGGGAGTTGTCATTCTGCCTTGCATTGAGATGACAGAACACCAAATGCTTTAGCTTCCCTTCTTGCTTGCTGTGCTGGATGCTCTTTCTGGGGCAGGAAACAGCTTTGGGACTCAAGGACATGTTAGACAGGGTTAAGATTTTTCTGCTCCCGGTTTCAAGTATTACAGGATCAAAAGTCCCTCTCCCAGTCGCAGAAAGGATAAGGCTGCATTCTCAAATCACAGATCTGAACAGTTCATCTCTTGCGTGCTGTTTAAGGTAAAGCTTGCTTAAACTTGGTGCAAGCTTGCAGAGACGTTTCCACTGCAGCTGTGCTGAACGCTGTTATATGACTGCATTCAATTTCAGCCTCCCTCTCCAGTAAAAGCCCACTGATGTACAGCTGTGAAGCACAGAATTACAGTTGGAAATCCTAACGGTTTTCTCCCTCCCTTCCACATTAGCACTAGTCAGCCTAGTGCGTGTTCAGAGGCTCACTCTGCAGCCCTTTTTCTTCCTCTCCTGCAGATGGAAGCTTCTCCTCTCATTTATTAACTCATAGATGATATCACTGTTTGGACTTCCATAAAACTGATATAAAAAGTCCTCTGATTTTGTTATGTTACAGCCCAGATCCTGATGCGAATCGGAGCAACTCGCACTGATTAATTCGTCTGTCTGCCCATCTGCCTGTGGGATCTGATTCTGGTTCATGTCTTGGTTGAGGCACCTGGAAAAAAAGGGCTTTCCCTCCTTAGGATTGGTTGATTTCACCGCATTTTCTGTGGTTATATGTGCGAGAGACAGGCATTGTTAAATATGCAATGAATGCAGTTGAGCTGCACTTTGAAAAGCTGTCTCTTTTCTCACCTTCCTAGATGGCAGTTGAGGGATTCCAAGCCTTTCCCTGCTCTTTAGATCTCCGTCTGCCTGTAAGGGATCTGGGTTTGGATGCTGAGAGTGCTCCTGTGTGGCTAAATAAACAGGGTGGCAGATTGCCATGTGGGATCTAAAGCCCTATCAGATATAGATCTGACCATCTGCAGCATGAGCCAGACCTTATGGATTAGGTGTATGAACTTAATTCCTCCCAGAGGCTGAAAGTGTTCCACTGGGAAATTGTTTAAAATCTTAGCAGCTCTTTTTAGACTTCCAGGCAAGGCTTCCGTGTTTGTATTTTAGTGTGCATGGAGCTTCGAAGCTTACACACAGAATAAGGACCTTATTTATGGGCACTTGGTTGCCAGTAATCAAGTTCTCCCATGGAGAACTGAGTAGCAGGGCTGCATCAGAGGCTGTGGTGAATGCCAGGCTGCTTTTCTCTGCATGTGTATTCATGGCTGATTTTTAGCCTGGGAGGCTTAATTCTGTCCCTAGTGATGCCAGTGACAAAACTCCCATCCATTCTGGTGGAGCGTGCCTTGCCTGGTCCCTGTCTTCTCGATTGCCGCTGTTTTGCCACAGGCAAGGAGTTCAGAAGAATCCAAATCTCTCCTTCGAAGACAGCTGTGATCTCCATCTCCGAGTCGCACCTCTTCTTTCGAGTATCTCTGGGAGCGAATTTTGGCTGTAGAGGGGAAAGGTCAGGCCTGGGCCCTGGGAAAGCCTAAAAGTCTCAGAGCTTTTCTGTAGCCAGTAAGTCCTCCCTGAAAAGCCTGCACCTGAGCAGAGCTGTTTTGATCTGAGCTCTTTGGAATTCATTGCTTTCTTCTGGCTACCTTCTAATTTAGCCTCGGGTCAAAATCGTTTGACAAGAACTGCACTGAAGACAAGTGCACCCTCTTTTGGCCTTTATCTTGTCTAATTACCAGGAGCATCCCCGCACAATGGACCTGCTCCTTATTCTAATCTCTTCTTATTTACTTATCTTCATTTTCTTACCCTCTTCTTTTGTCTTCCAAAATCCTACACACCATTATTGAAAGATCGGGTACTGGGGTAAGAGGATTGTGCTGTGAGCTGTGGGCAATGCCACAGCTTTTCTATTGCTTTTTTCACCTGCATATTTGAAAGGCGCTTCTGTCAGCTCTGCCGAGTGTATCTGTGCTGCTGACCGGGAGCAAGAGGGAGTAATGTGTCCTTTCTCTCCCTGTGTCCCGCAGAGAAACCGGTCAGCCTGACTTACCGATGCCCCTGTCGGTTCTACGAGAGCAACGTGGCAAGAGCCAACATTAAGCACCTCAAAATCCTCTCCACACCCAACTGCTCACTTCAGATTGTGTAAGTCTCTTTTCAGCTGGGTGCAAATCTAAGGTGTCAAAAAGAAGAGTCACAGAGTTGGCTCCTGCTTTGGTGGCTGCAATTTGGTCTGTCTCATGCCATGCTTTCCAATTCATGTCTTCACTCTGTGTCGGATACAGCTGGCCCCTGCTTTCCCACACAGAAGGATGCCCAGCTAGATGTTTCTCAGCTGTGTTCTACCTCTGTGATCTCCCTGTGACTATGTGATCCCATGTACTGTTCCCCCATGGGTATGTGAGCAGGAATGTCAGAGAGGCTATCCATTGCCTTGGATGTGGAGCTTCACACTTTGGGGAAAAGGCTTCACAGTAGTATTAGTCTTCTAATGCTCCACTTCTCTAAAGAGATAAGCAAAAAAGAATTCCTGGATTTTGTGTAGTCTCCACAGGATGTACAACCCCTAAACATATGCTGGCCTGATCTAGGGACATTCTTACCAGGCACTGACTGTCTCTGGTAAACCACAGATCACATCAGGCCAGAAATGATGGGTTCCAAATAGAAAAGAAACTCCTCATTTTTGCTGAAAAAAACAGCCCCAAACTAACCCCCAAACCAGCCAACCCACTGATTTTCAGGAAAAAATAGGGTTGTAGATTTGTGTGTGCATGTTTTTAGGAAGGTCTTTTTTGTTCATTTGTTCATGACTGACCCCCTACCTCCTCTCACGGAATTCGAAACCTTCAGAAGGAAAAAAAAATAGCACTTATCTTTTCATTGCAAGGGGGCCTTTCTACTGTCAACTCCTGTTGATCTCTGTGAGAGGGTCTCAGTGACAAGAATGGGTTTCTGTGCAGTGCTCCCATCACTAGTTCTATCTTCGACCCATGCCAAGCTCTTCCATTTACAACTGAAATGCTGTAGAAATCCATCCTTTGTCATCATTTCTGCACTCAGAAAATTGATGTGGTTTCATGACATTTTGTAGGAATGTACAGATATATTGAAGAACATGTATCTGTCCATGAACTAGTTTTCATTCATGGTATTTTTCTCGTTTGAACCACTCTGGTTAGGTCATACACATTTTCTCATGCATGCATCTGCCTTAGGATTTGGTGGGGAACAGTGAGAAAAATGTAAGCCTCAGCTGAGAAATAATTTCCTTTCACAAAAATGACAAAACCAGCTGTTACTAACTCTGCTCTCTACCTATAAACAATATTGGAGGCAAGCATCCAAAATACTGTACTGTATGGATTTGTGCTCTGGGACTTCAGTGGCTATCTTCAGGGTCCCAGTGCTAAGCCTTTATAGAGGATTTGGAATTTTCTGGAGTGGTTTCAAGAAAGATGAGAATAGAGTAATTTATGTCTTAAGATGGGATTATAGTTATTTCAGATAGATAGCATCATAAACCAACTCATGTTCTTGTCCATTCCTGACCCAGATGTGTTTGTTTGCAATGTGATTTGTAGCACGCAAAACACATAAACCTGTTGTTCGCCATCTCTTTGTTAGTTAGAAAAATAAAGTTTTTACCCCGAAAACATCCTAAGTGTGAACTAGGTCTGTATTGAAACGGAAGCTGAAATCGCATCAAAACTAACAGAAATTTCTCATCGTGATGGCTTTAAGCCCACTCTGAATTTAGTGAATATGCGTTATGCAGTGGAGATGTAAGTAACTTAACAGATACCATTTTGAGGGATAGAGAATCTCAGTGAAATCATATTTCAAGGAAAGATTTTGGTTTTTTGCACTCCTCTTTATAGTTGAGCAAAATTGTACCTCAGCAAAAAGTCTAAGAGCAGGCTTTTGTCTTGCCTTCTATTGGAAGTCATCTCTCCAAGCTCAGAAATATCCTCAGTCAGTGTCTACTTTTACAAAGCCCACTCTAAGTTCCTTGGTTTTCAGTACAAGGAAATACATACTTTTAGCATGCAATTAATTGCATCCTAAAGTAGACACCTAAACCAATTCAGATCAACACTCCATGCAATAGCCTTGGTCTCTGCTGTGACTCTTGGAGGAGCATGAGGTGATAGGCTCAAAACAACTGTTAAAAAAAAAGAAAAAGTCTTCATATTAGGTGAGATGAATTGCATTGCATTCCTCTGGAATGGTGGCTGACGGCTGGTTACACATGCTTTCGGTTCTGTATCCTGTGAGGCCAGCTCAAGAGTTCCCAGGCATTGCTAACATCAGCAAATCCATTCTTACTCTCTGTTGGTATCACTTCACTGGAAACATTCCAGCTTGGCATTGCTGTAAGGAAAATATGAATTAGGCCCATTCATCTCTATTGGCAGAAGGCTTGCAAGACTGCATCTTCTATGTGTTTATGTTACAACTGTGTTGCTGCATAACTTCAGACCAAGGAGCCTTTTTGACCTTATGAACATTTCTTATGCTGTAGTTTTATATCCAAGAGATTTCATTTTATGAAGCAGTGAATATTTTGGGTTCCATCCAGCAAAATGCTTAAACAAGGACTGAACTTATTCCTATGGGCATTTCTATGAAGTTGCTGTTCTTGGCACTTTTGCATGGCAGGCAGGCTGCTTAAGGGGAAACTCCTGAGCAGCTGGGGCAGAGGCAGGTTGCTTCTGGAAACATGGGAGATCACAGCACTCTCAAGAGGCCCTGAGATCCCTGAGGGTAAGACCTGCTGATGCAGGTGAAGAGCTGTATGAAAGATGCAGATAGCACAAATGCCAAATTCACAGGGAATTAAAATTAGCAGAAGAGAGTGGTGTGGAAAGTGCAGCAAGTTTAGCTGTTGTCAGTGCTGAGCTCCTAACACCTCAGGTATGAATTGGAAAACTTTGATTCAAATTCTGTGCCTGCCAACCCCACATGCACCCTAGTGCGGACCACAAGAATCACCATTAGAGGAGACAGATGGTACCAGTGCTTTGAAACCAAGGATATTTGTAACAGGTGCCTCGAGGATGGCAGAAATAACACACCCTTTTCATGGGTTAACTGAGAGCAGTATTGGCACCCGAGCAAAACAAGGCATCAGGCGGGTAGGAGGGTGGTGGGTGCTGGCTGAGGAGCAGTTGCACACTAGGCTCACTCTTACTTTTCTCCTTTGCAGTGCAAGGCTCAAGAGCAACAGCAAGCAAGTGTGCATTGATCCCAAGTTAAAGTGGATCCAGGAATATCTGGAGAAAGCTATAAACAAGTAAGGCAAGAGACAAATGGACTTAACAGCTAACATCCTGAGTTATTAAAGGGTAGAACATTAAGGGCTGGCTTTTACCATGTGGAGAAAATACTCATGGAATCAGATATTGTTTTGAAGAAGGGTTTGGAGTTGACCTAGCCTGTATTAAAACAACAGCTTATAGCATATTCTAAATGTTAAAAGAAGAGTTTTGCCAGGGTTTGAGGCAAAATTTCTCCTAATGAATCTGTTCTGGGGTCCCCAACTCATCCTCTTTCAGAGAAAAGCCGTTCTCCCAAGGAAAACGCTTCCCCAAATAAAACTACAGTTACTTTAGAATCTATATTGTTCCAGTTTCTTTTGAGCCCCTTCTCCATGTTACACTGGGGGTCTGTTTGCACAGGCAGCTGAGGCCTAAGGGGTCTTGGTGCTATAAATTGTTTTTCTGCTGGCCAGTGTGGAGTGCTACTAATACCAGCCAAGGTGAGATGCTCTGCCGTGAATAATGTACTCACACAAGGCCAGGGGAAAACCAGCCATACTTGGCACATTCAGACTTTTAAAATCTATTTTTATTTTCCTTGAAAGCGGGTGATCATGGCTACTCTGAGGTGGACCCAGCCTCCCTCAGCTCAATTTTAGGGTCAGCAGCACAGAGAACATTTCTGTGCTGAGTTGCAGGGGAGGGGTCCAGCCTTCCTGGGATGGAAGATGAGACAAATAACGGTACAATGCATTTCCTTGCTTACCCAATGCCCTGGGCTGCGGTTGATCCAGCAGCGGCATTTTGGCCAGCAAGCCTACCTGTGCACTCAGTATCCCTCCCACCCTCGTGACCACATTCCCATGCTCAATAACCATGCGCTGTAATCCTGCTCAACCTTGTCCCCCTGTAGGATAAAGGCAGGGCTGGAATCCAGTCATTTGCAAAGGCAATGCATTCTTGGAGAAACATGATGGGTATGGCCCCAGGGCAAATGTGAGGCTGTACAGGCAGCTGAATGCCCTTCACTGTTCACTTTGTAAAGGCATCTGCCAAACAAGTGGTAGTTAAAAAAACCCCTAACTCTTTGTTCCCGTGCATTTTTAAAATAAGCAATGGGGAAAATGATACCAGAAGCAGAGAGATTCCTCCATGTGGCCGTTTTGAGACCACACTGAGGCCGAGAAAGAGGAGGATGAGGGAAGGAAGCTAGCTAACAAACTGACTGTGATTCCAGCCCTGACAGCTCTTCCCATCTCATCCAACACTCAGTGCCTTCTTTGCTGCCAGTACTCAGCCCTCTTGTCCTTTGGTCAGATTCTCTGTAGTGATAATCCATGTTCATGCTGCCAGGATGGCTTTGAATTTAGGCATAACTGAACTGAAGAGCAGGATCTGCTCCATGCTGACTGTCCTTTGGGCTTGAGCAACTTTATTTTCCAACTTTGGGAAATCCTCAAGTCCCTGCCTAGATATCTGTTTGCTGTCATCCCCAATGGAGCCCTTCGTGCTGTTCGCAAGACTTGAAATTCAGGAGGCACTCAAAATTTGTAGGGTTGGACAGATGGGTTTATGTGCTCATATCATGCCTGCCTGATTTAGGGGAATAAGTCAGCTGGAACACATCCTGCTCTCACTTCCACCAGTGAAGATTTGGGGCCAGCTCTACTGAAACCAGTGAGCCTGTGCCTGATCTCCAGCCAGATTCTGGATTTTGTTTATCTAACACTAATCCAGAAGCAATTCTGCTAATTTGGTGGATTTTGTCCTGGTTTACATTGAGTAACAGAAGAGATTCTGGTCCCAGCTCTATGAAATAAGATGACAGGAAGCCGATATCTCCATCACCTAATTTTGTAATCATGGCATTATTTTAATTTTCCAACTAGTAATGCAAGCACCAGTGGCATTTTCATGCTCCACAGACAGTGAGGGTTCTTGTCTGTAGGATTTTCACAAGGCATGTTTTTGATATATTTTAGTGCACAGCTTTGACTTCTTCAATGAAATGTACTTTGGAATATATTTATAGCGCATCAAACAATTCATATATTTGAATTGGAGCCATATGAATGTTGGTAGTTCAAAACACCGATATCCCTCTAAACTACTAACAGCTTGTAAAATAAATCTATATAGATCTATAAATGTTAATGTAGCTATCAATTTCAATCAGCCATATATTATATTTTTTCACTTGTACTGAAATTGTATGAAATGTGACATTACCCTATATGCACTAGCAATAAAATGGCTAATTGTTTCATGTTATTAAAACCCAATTGTACATGGGAATTTATTTTTCTGGAATAAAAGCAATACTTTTTGTAGAAAGGGCTCTTGTAATTGCTTAAGTAAAATCAAAACTGTCAAGACATCCTAATCTATACCAGTGCTTCAATACAAGAATATCTTCTGTGTTATAATCTGCAGCTAAAGTCAAGGAAAACTTCATATAATGTGGTAGTCCAATACAACAGATTGTGAAACCAGAGATGGTTTTTAGTATGGAAAATTTTTGCTCACTAATTCTGCTTAGCCTTTATTATTGCTTTATATTCATTACATCTCCATTTAATATACGCACTTACTCAACATCAGTGAAATACATTCAGGCTGTCAGGAATACAAAATCGTTAACTGACTTTAAAAATCATTGTGCAGCTGCTGTGGCCAACATCATTTCAACATTTATCCATTTCATAGTCAAGGGGCAAATCAGTCCTTTCTTGAAATAGCTAATAAATCCTTTATCACTTCCAGACAATCCCAGTCATCATTTACCATACATCGACTGTCTTTTCCTTCTCACTTCACGCAAGGATATGAAAAATTAGGCCCTTGCAGAGAGAATAGCGCCCAAAATAAACAGAGGCCAACTTGTCTGCTATTGCATTAGTATAGCCCCACCTCAGAATTTCCCTCTGTCCGAGATGCTGCAGTCCATTAGGAATAGTGCCTCCCCCTGGCACAGACAAGAGAGCTGATGGATCTGGAGAAGACACCAAAGTCAAATAGGAAAAACCTTTCCCCTGAGCCCGCTGGGAGAATGGAAACTCCCAGCTTCTAGAAGCTAGCTACAATGGAAGCCAAGTGCTGCTGTTGCCTTCCTACGTGGTGTTTGTAAGCCCTGGTGTGGCAGCTCTTCCTAATTTCTGACTTCATTTGTAAGTAAGGGCTGAAGATGCCGAAACAACTGCCTCCTGGTACTCCACCAAGTGTGTGCTGAGTGAATACCCCACATAGTGGAGTACAATATAGGTGACTATCTTTATAATAATATAGTTTTATATAGTTTTAGCCCCATAGAGTAGCCACCAGTTCTTGTTGTTATCAGTGGGAATGCTGGGGGGAGAAGTCAAAAATCCAGACCACCTCTGCTTTCATTGTACCTCAGCAGGTACCATGTGGATGGAGAGTTTCCTGGCTGAGCGTATCTAGCAGGAGCTAGGAGAGGCTTTGGTGTTTTGGGGAAAAGCATGGCTCTGGCCTAAGAATTAAATGTCCTGTCACCAGGGCACTTTCGTTTGCATAGTTTTCCTCTGAGGCAGAGGTTATATGAAAGGGAATGTTATCACTGTTTGCACCCTGCAAGCAAGGTGTTTTGGGGCCATAGAATAAATGTGAATAAGGCCTTTGTATGTGGATAATTTATGGCAGTCTTTTTGTATTTTTCTTTTAATTTAGACCACGTCATCGCACTCATAAAAAAAAGCAACAGAAGAAACGGGGCCCACTCTGCCCTTCCCGAACAACATCACTAAAGTCTCCAGGGAGAAAGAATGGTAGGAGGCATTAGTTTCTGAGCTGGGATACCTCAGGTTTAAGTCCCTGCTCTTCCATTGACCATACTATGTGACATTGGGCAAATATATTAGTTTATCCAGACCTCCATTTTCCCCCATATTTGTTGAGGATAACATCTGTACCCTCCCTGCAAAGGACTTTTTTATAGATAAAACTCCTAAAACAGTGAGAAAGTCCAGCCATTACAGAGGTGGGGAATTTTTCCCATTTTATAGATGGGAAAATGGACACCCAAAGAGGCCAAAATAACCCTGAAACAAAGATTAAGTCTCAAATGGGGTAAAGGTTTGAAAGCCCTATTTCTTTTAGCTGGCCATATTCCTCCAATACCAAAATGATGGAGTTAAACTATAAATAACAGCTGTGAATTTGTCACTGGTGTGTTTTTTTTTATGACAAATACAGCACTGAGTAATGACAACATGATTTGGTGCTGTGGTGACTGGTTGACCCCTCTCCTATGGCAAGTCCCAGAGAATGGTTTTATGTACGCCAAAGCTCTGGATGACCCTTTTTTTTTTTACCACCAGAGTGGTTTGTCCTGCTTTTCTGCACCAAAAGAAACAGGGTTACCTGCGTGGATTATTGGAAAAGATATCTTCAGAGAGGAAAATTTGACTTGTGCCTTACTCATCCTTTTTATGTCTGGATGATTTTTTCTGAGACTGCCTTTCCTGAGAGTAGCCACAACTGTCTCTGATTGTTAGCGCACTATCTTACTTGTCCAGCAGACATTAAAAAGGATGTTTGTGCTGATCCTGTAGGCTGGACAAGACATTCTGGACACTGGTGTTTTTAAATACCTGGTCTCTGACACTTGTAACTCAGCCTTAGTGACCACTTCGAGATGGCAAAAGCCAATCAGCCTGGAGCAGGAGTAGGAGTCACTTCAGACAAGACCTGAAGGCCACCAGCACAGAATGGCTCCTTGTTCTGAGTGAACCCTGCACACAATAGAACTGCACTTACTGTGATGCCTAACCCACTACTTCCCCTCAGTATAATGCTTACATAGAGTATGGGCAACTCAATTTGTCTGCCTCCTACCCTGAGCTCCCTACCTCTGCACTTAATGCCTCACACATTTATTGTGCTGCTCACCCTCCCTGTCACCCCACTTGCACTGGGCAGCTGCTCACCATGAGCTGTGACATGCTGCCCAGCTGCTCACCACAGGTGAGGTCCCAGGGCAGGGTGGCTACAGGGATGGCTCCTGGCTGAGCAGCACTCATGGGATCTGCTCTCCAGCCACCCCATGGCAGGAGCTGAACTCCAACAAGAGCGGAGCACAGGCTGTCCTGTGTTCCTCCATCCTCACAGAGATCTGGAACCCTGTGGAGCTGCAGTCCATGATCTCCAGCAGAGCTGTGGGGCAGGGGCAGATAGAGGGGGCATTCCCAGTGCTACTTGCTCCACCACTGGGGCTGCTCACAAATTATTAATCCTTCCTTTCCCTGCTGGTGTTTTTTGTCAATTCTCCTTGCCCACCAATAATTCTCTGTTCTGGCTTTCAAGTCCAGAATAAGCTTCCTAGCTAGCCTTCCTCCTGTGTTAGATCTGAACACCTTACTAACTGTGATGAGCACAACCTGCCCAAAATAATCCCATTGCTGGATCGGCCCTGCTGGGTCCCAGTAGCACCTTGTGGAGAACTTCCCCCAAAATGTTTGGCAAATACTGGTTGGAGGGGCTGCAAAATAAATGCCTTTGGGTTAGTCCAGACACAGATTTGCTGTTTGACTAGGCCTGATGTCAAAGCTTTTGCGACTGAAATCAACCTTAATAGTGTTTCACTCTGTTCTTCATCAACAGGAGGTTCAAGATGTAAGAGGCAAGCATTGTAAGCCGTCTACAGGATTTCTTACTGTAGGACCCAGAGAGCAGATAACCAGTATTAGGGAATGAATGCATTTCTCTGTTATGATGCAGCACAAAAGCAACGCTTGATGCATTTCCAAAGGTTATTTCTTTTTTGGGGGGGGTTGTCTGGGTTTTTTTTTGTGTTTTTATTTTTTCCTCCCACAAATTGGCTTCCTTCCACAGTGCTATTTTTATATAATAAGATGTAACTATTCAAGAGAAATAGTTTTTTGTACAGGTTGGTTTAGCACTGAGGGCATATATGAATTCAAACTAACCCTATATGACTATATAATATTTTATTACCTTTGCTATGTAGAGGTCCTGCTTTATTTAACTTTCTCTTGGTTCATGCAAGTCTCCTGGAGTTTTAAACCTAGAAGGACATGAACTGTACAGTGCAATGATGTTGTGTAAGTAATGGAGGAACTCCTTGCCTCCAGAAGTCATCAAGGCCAAGAACATAGGAAGGCTAAGCACCAGACATTGATGAAAGTGGGCAGTATCACCATGGGTGGCATTAATAGGTGTTTGGGGTGAGGGATTAAGCTCAGGGTTGCAGGGCCTGAAGATCAGAGACCTTGATGACAGCTATGAGCAGCTGGGTCAGTGCTCATCTGGTATTGCAAGGTGCTAGTACTTGGTTTGCAGTTGTACGTGTTAGGAGCCACAACACTGATCTGACGTCACCTGGCATTTCCTATGTTCCTGTGTTTCTGATGACAAATTTTAGCATAAAAGTCATGGGTTATATAGGTCTAACCACATGATCATGATGTAAGTTGCTTGAGGAGTCAGATGTGTTGCCATGCACCAGGCATCTCTTTCCACTCATCCACAAGAGGTGCCTTCAGCTCTCCTGGCTAGATTTGCACTGAAGTAGGCTGAGATGCATTCATGTAACCCTTCACCAATGATACTGTAGCCTTGGTTACTGAACAGTCACAGGCTCCTGAGAGCAGCAACACCTTTGATTCCTCTGGAGATACCTAGAAGAGGATGTCTGGACATAACTGTGGAGAAAAGAGATGCCTGGGGCAAGAGAGGATCTGCTCAGTTTGTAGAAGGAGTGGTGTCTCTCAGGTGTGGAAATAAAGGCCAACACTCACTGTTCACCAGTGGCCATGGTCTTGTTTGGTGGTGAGAAGGATAGTCTGAAAGTTCCTTTGCAAAGTACCTGTGGGGACAGGCAGCACTTCTTGCAACAATCCTCTCTCTCAGCCAGAAATCTCTTCCTCCCACTTCCTACATGTATACACAATATCTTTGCAGTATAATGTATGGAAAGACACCTGCAGTACTGCAATGATCACTCCATGCTGCACTCTGGGATCCAGGGGAAGCACATTTGTGCAGCACAGTAGTTGCATTTGTATGTACCTGTGTGTGTATTGTAAACAAAATTGTTGTGAGATTGTATGTTTTTTGAGCGGGTTGCTTCAAAAGGAATTTTCCCTCCAGCCTGTGTCAGGAACACTGAGAGGGATGTTTCACTAAGCACTCCTTTTTGTGGCAGGCATCTTCAGTGCCACACAGGCACTTTGGCAAGCCAGGGACTATCCCACTTCTGAGTGTATTCAGGTAAAAATCTGTAATTTTTCTCTCTGCAAAACAGTGCTATTTCAAAGAGTGCTTCAGCTGGGACAACATCACCTTATTTGTTTTAAAGTAGAAACCAACTGCTGTGCCTAAAATGTATGTATGTGAGATTTTGACATTCCTTCTATTGTTATTATTACCAATTTGGTGCTGTAAGTGTATCATGTCTCTGTTTTGAAAGGTCTGGGACCACTGTACTTAATGCGAATTGGAGTGTTGATTTAATGTGAGTAGGTTCATCTGTTGTAAGGGTAAAGACAGAAAGAACTTCTATGAGAAAATTAGAGTTTATTGTATCTTTCCTGGTCTGTACTTTATATCCTAAGGTCTATCTTCTGTCCCCACACATGCACCTGCAATTGCTGGTGGTTTGCCAAAGGTGGACATGTGACTGTCAAAGCCAAGAATGACTTCAGGGAAAGTGTGGAAGAATCTTGGTTATGACACAGACACGGGGCTTCTCCTTTCACCCCAGAACATGCGGCCTTCACACATGCTTCCCATCAAAGGACAGCTCAAGGTCTGATTAATTCCCATTGGAGTAAACAGAGAATTGAATAATCCTCTGATTTTGATTCTACAGCATACCTTGCTAATGATGATTGAGGCCATGAAGATTCCTTTACAAGGGGAAATGTCTTTCCAGTGAAAAGGTAGGGTGGGTAGATGTGACTGGACAGCCTTGCCAGTGTTCTGCTGCAGTCCTTCTTAATGGGTAGTGCATCTGAGGTCAGCACCAGTAGGGGAAGGTGTCTGGATACATGCCAACCCCACATTACAGCCTGGACAAGCAGACTACTTTGACAGAAGCACTGAAATAGACAGTCCTGGGAGCAATGCGTAAGTAGCAGCAGGAATGAAAGGGACTCCCTGCAAGGCTAGGGAACTTTGACCGCCAAGTGCTGTCTGCCCCTGGCATTTCTTGAGACGCACACTGTTACCTGGGCCCTGATGCTGCTGGTGACAGTTCCCTACTCATGTAGCTGAGCCCACTCGGCATGGGGCTGCTTTTAAGTACCGCCACCGTGTTCTTCCCTTGCCTGAGCAAGGTTGAGCACAACATGAATTCAGGGGTGGTACAGAACTGGCAAAATACTTCTCTGAGAACCTGAAAAACCTTTCTCTTGCTTTAGACCAAATTTCAGCCTAGAGTGGGAAGCCGTGCTCTTTGCCTGACTTTATTTGCATGATGCATCAGGGAGAGCAGTCATGCCGTTCACACTTGGCTGCCTCAAGCTCCTTAGGCTGTCCTGTGTACGCCATGGTAATAGCAGGCTGCTAGCAGAAACCTGCTTGGGGAGAGCACCTGATTTTCCTTTTTGCCTTTGACTGTTGACCAAAGACCAAATCAGGAGAAAAAAGAGGAGGGAGATCAGAGTGATGTGGGGACCACATGTGAGGACAATGAAGGAAAACAGATAACACTGAACTGTGCTGAAAAAGCAGCTTCCATAAATGTGAAATCATCACATGTGGTATTTTCAAAGTGCAGCTGTCAAATCCTAAGGTTGGATTTTTATTCATTTTTTCCTTAAGAATAGATGGTATTTATTGCTGTGACAATTTATTTATACTATCTTTATACTTGTCCCTATCAATATTTTATCTGAATTCTGCCTGAGGAAGGATGAAGGGTGACTTTCTGATGTGTTTTTAACTAAGGTGTTTGAGCAAAGATGACTGTTCATTTTGCAATGAAGGCTATATTTGAAGTTAAATATACACATTTCATTGAAAATGCAGTTCCTATGGAAGTTTTTCTTGCCATATTCCCTTTTTTAGCATCTAGAGGGTTGTTCTTTTCTTTGGCAACTTGTTTTGCGTGAAGGAAGTGATTTATACTAACCAGGGGTTTCTGAGAACTTGTCACCTAAAATCTGATATTTTTTTTCTTTACCAATCCTACCAAGACAAACCTTGTCTGCAAACATGAAACTCTGGAAGCCACAGAGAAGAAAACTTTTATCATAATGAAAGGGCTGCATGAACCTCCCATCTTCCACTCCTTAAGAACTCAGTGTTGTCGAAATGTGGTAAATACTGTACTTTATATTTTTGTTAAGTAAAAAGAAATATCTTCCCAAATAATGTGAAAAGGGTTTTGTATTTGTGTTCCTGTAAGGCAGCTTTTATGGGAGAGTTATATTATGCTTTTGAAATTACTCCTTTCATTGAATATTTTGGAGATAAACACTTTTATAATGTTGTAATTTCTCCTATAATTGTGTATGCACTTAAAATTTTCTTAATAAAAATGTCTATCTAAATGAAATTATTACTTGTTTCTTTTTTTTTTTTTGTCCTCACATACAAACAGCTAAAAGCTTCACATCATTAAAAAGCTTCTGGTGTAGTTTAAGTCACTAGTTTCGAGGATGCTTCAATGTTACCCTATGGGCTCAGACTCTGAGGTGAACCTGAGGCAAAGTGCCCACGGAGTTTGGCAGGGAGCAGCAGCCTAGGAGATTGAATGTGTGATCTTAAAAAGGAAAAGCTTAACCACTTGCTCCCTAAACAGAAGCCCAACCTTTTTGGGTTTTATGCTTTTTTTTTCTTTCCCCCAGCTTTTCTCCTGAAGCAGGTTGACTTCAGTGCCACTGAAAAGCTGTCTTTGCTCCAGCAGCAAACGTGCCGTTGTCATCTGCTGGGGAAGGGATGAGACTTTCCCTGAAGAGCCCAGGGGGTGGCAGGGGATGCTCCTGGGGCTGATTTTCCAAGGGCACACCAAGATCCACCTTCGGTTTGAAGGTGGGGAATGGTTATAGAGGCTTGTAGGACTGGCCTGAGATTCTGGAGGTACAATCCTAACTTGGACTATGTTGTAGGGAATTTTCTGTGAGTTTCAAAACCATGAGCTGGAAACTGGCTTTTGTAAGTGCCTTCCCTCATCTCTGAAGCCCCATGGCAGAGAAAGGCATTTTCTAGTGTCACTCTGGTCCTTCCAGAGTGCCTGGCTCCAACATGCCAGTCCTTTTCTGTTCTTACACTGTAATAACACAGTGAATCCCTGCACCATGTACAGCTTTGGCTGGAGAAAAGGTTAGGGATAATTTAATACCTCATAACAGTGAAATTACTTGAGTCTCACTGAGCTTCTTGTCCAATAAATATTTCTTGGCCAAATTGATGCAAAGCGAAAGACAAGCAAAAAATGGAAAAAGGTGACTCGGATGACTGATGATCCCTTTGCAAATCCAGCAATGATTTAGTAAGAGATTTTGAAAAACTGAGCAGGTAATTGTGAGTGCAGATGGTCAGTGAGAGGTTCCCAGGACGCTGGGAAACGCACTGGGAGTAATTAGCTACAAAATTATACATTAATATTGAGGAAAGGCCCCATGTTCTGTAGAGAACTTTGCTGTGCCTTTCATCACATCTTTTATCTTTAATATGAATGTTTTGGTTCTTATTTCCTCAGCAAAGCATCATGGCAGTGTATCCATGAACTGCCTAAGAATTAGAGGTGAGCCCCCTTATTAGCACATCTGGCTCTCTTCATAGGCAGCTTTCCAGTATTAGTAAGCTGAAGGAAATCAGCTGCATTCATGGCCTCAGCCATCCTGACATTGATTATGGGCTGCATTTATTAGGCACTGGCATGGTATAGGTCAGAAGACAGAATGGGAAATGCCCCTGCTTCTTGGAACCAGCTGAGGATGTTACCACTGAGGATCTTACCTATGAGCTGCTGTGATGCTACATGATGGGGGCCAGTCCTAGGTTCTGGTGAGCATCTTCCTGTTTTATAAAGCTACTTGCTCTAAAGTTATCCTGAGAGTCCCTCTAACAAAACAAATATGTAGCTTTGAGATTAGCAAAGGCAAAATACAATAAATAAATAAATAAATAGTAATTGAAAAAAAAAAAAAAAAAACCCCACCCAAAACCAAAAAACAAAACCAAACCACAAACAACCCCAAGGTCTAGAAACTGAAGCCAGAGAAATTCAAACTGAAAACAGATTTCTAAGTGTGGAACTGATTAGCCTTTGGAACACATTTTCTAAGAGATGGGGGAAAGCCATGATCCTTCCTATGTCTTCAGAGGGGGGCAGAATGCCATTGCGGTGTTAGCCATGTACTGCTTACTGGGGTCTCAGGGGACACAGGGTGAAGTTCTCTTGCCTCTGTTACCATAGGGTCAGACTAGAGGAGCTAATGATCCCTCTGGTCTCAAATCCATACGCAGAAAGCCCTGGTTCCAAGGGAGCATTCCTCAGCCTGTCTGTGATTAGTAACACCAGTGCATCATCAGCCATCCCAGCTCTACTCAGATCAAGGCTGAGAATGGCTCCTGCTGTTACACAGGGGACAGATTTAGGGTAAAAGACCTCTATT
>JANRGW010038842.1:0-59787 GCA_024733675.1 Psilopsiagon aymara | reverse complement strand
GGGGGGGGAAGAAAGAGGGGAGCAAAACAGTAATGTATAAAGCAAGCTTCAGGTGATTAAAAACTAAAGAGAAGCTGGAATTTTTACTCGTTTCTCTACCTACAGTGCAAAGGTCAGCCACTGTGATAGATCTAATCTAATCTGTGTTAGATTAGATTAGGATTAGATTAGATTAGATTAGATTAGATAATCCGTGTTAGATTTCGTGCTGTTCCTATCACAGAATGCCTAGTGACTTTTCAGATAAAAAACGTGAAAAAATGGAATCCATAGATTTTACATTTTTATATGCCATATAAGGCTAAGTAGATGTTCAGTTCTTGCCCATGAATGTTAATGTTCCTGTACTTAAAGTGTGCAACAAAATTATTAATGTTGATTTTAAAAAAGTCAGTTTAGACATTTAGACATATTTAGACCTTAAATATTTGTGCTAATATTTACCTGATAGGAACTTTAGTTTCAGTACTAATCAGTTTTTAGTCATCATATTTATCTAGAGTGTGTCAAAAAGCACATGGGAAGTGGACATCTCAAAGAAGAACTGTAGAAAAATGTGAATTCATGCTCCTGTCAATTGCTTTTCATGAGACAAAACCAGACAGATCTCCAATACCAGTGAAAGGTGATGCATTTTGAATAGACAGAACCGTGTGTGGATTTACACAGTGTAACACTGGACAAGTGTTTCTCACTGTCACAAGCTATTACTGTTGTGAGTCATGTTTAAAAAATCCTTAACCAGCTGTTTCAGAAAGCTTAGGAAAAAATGTCGGTTTTCCCCTGAAAATCTTGGTATGCATTAAAAGAGCAAGTGTTTATAGGAATGTTAAGAAGGAAGGGTATGTCATGCAAGTGACACATCTGCTAATAGACAGGCACTGGAAGTTAACGGACTTTCTCTCTTGACCAAAACCTTTTTAACAGTCTTGAAGAAAGTTTGTTGAAGCTTCCTCTGAAATGTTTCTTGGAGCCTAGATCTTGAATCAGGTGGAAAGTACTGATAAGAAATGCTCTAGTGCTTTCATCAACCCTGGTCAGTTGTCTTCATCTCTTTTTCTATGCCAAAGGTTCAGTGGAAGGTTTTCTAACCAGGAAAGGTTGCACTGTATATATTGTTGTATATTTGCAAAAAATAACCTTCCTCTCTCAAGTAGGTCAGGAATTTCAATTATCAGGGTCATATTAAGACATAAATACCAATAGATGAGCAAACAGAAATAAAAGTGAGTTTTATAACATATTTTTCAAGCACATAAAAGAAGTTTTGGATGCCAAAGTGGAGAACTGCTTCTCTAGAGGGAATAAAATTTAGCAATATGAGTCCAGTTGTTTAGCACAGCATAAATTCCAATAGTGCAAGTAGTCTAAAATTATCATCATCATTGAGTACAGTAATGAAACGTTGTTTTTCTTGTAATTTCAAACTGCAAAAAACAAGTCTTTGGGGCATAATAAGATGATAGCGTACGGTATCTGTTTTAATAAATGATGTTCAGATTGGAAATACTGTCTGATGCTAATGTATTTTGAAATCTTTGTTGTTAAGCTTTTCTTTATTTAGTGAATGTTATTGCCCATGGTGGCCACAGACACGGAACAGGCCTGTATTGATGATTTAAAAAAAGAAAAGAGGAAAAAGAAGAAAAAAAAAATATTTCCTTTCCTGTACTCAGTGACTCAGTGTTGTCTGGCATAGAGTTATTTTGTTGACTGATTGCCACTGGATTTTTATTTATGCTTTTTAATTAACAATTACAGTTTAAATACCTCATATAAATCTGTGGTGGGGGGGTGGTTGTTCAATTTTATGATGTTATTCTCGTATGCAGAAATATCACAGTATTAGATTTCACTAGACTCCTGTTTTATAGAGGTTCTCTTTACCTTTTAAAAGATCAAAAATGACTGCTTCATTTTGAGTTGGTCTCTGTTTCAGTTTATGTAATTTGATTGCAGAAACTCTTCTTTCAGGAGCAAGACCCTGCAAGCATTTTCCTCATGTTTTTATAAAGCATATTGGGGCTAAGGACTGTTTAACTAATATAGTTTTATGGGTTATAATGAGGGCACCTCACATCATATTTGCCTTTAATTTCTATAATATTATTGCAACAATGAATAAAGTATTTAATTACCTTTCCACCATGTCAGGGTCTTTTCTTCTTCCAAATATACTGTAGGAAATAAGCACAAAGGATTTAAATTGATCTGTCTTTATACTCATCTGCTCATGTAATTGATTCCCCCTTATTGAAACCTGTTCTTGCTGTCTGTATACCGAAGATTTCTGTGCAAAGGTCCAGCCGCAGCAGGTTGATTACACACTTGTTACCTGTAATTCAATACAGCAATGCCCTGTTTACAAAGTCCAGATTTCCTGGGCTGTCAGTTAGGGCAATCAGCACAAAGACCAAGAGCTTTTGGAACTAAATAAACAATGAGAAAAACATTCAGGGCTGCCAGTAACCTTCACAGGTAATTTAACAGCCTTTGACTACAGGGCATCAGTTGCTGTAGATGTCTGCCGAGTATGAAATCTGACATTCTCCCTTGCCATGTTCTGCCAATAGGTCTGTGTGTAATCTCTCGCTGATGTTCACCGCCACTCCGCTGCGCTCAACCAAACCGCCTTTATTATGATGGACGCCCACACCTGCGTTCTGTCACCTACGTGCCTTGTACTCTTCCAGAAGGATATAGCAAATTAGTTAGAATTTCATAGCTAATGAAATTAGAGCCGCTCCCTTATCCCTTCTGCCATTCCCCTTCTGGTCATCATCCTGGCCAGGACAACACTTTTGAACTCTTCATAGAAATATTTCAATACAAAGAAAGAAACTCCTTGATCAATTTTGCATAAATTGGGCTCTGTTTTTATTGTGAACAGGAAACAAAGAGATCTCTATTTTCTCTAAGTTTTGGACAGATCAGTTTGTTGTCTAAAGCTCTGCTTTTATGTATTTTTTAATTTAACTTGTTTTATTTCTGATGTATTTGGTGCCTTTCCTGTCAATTCATATAATGATTAGGAAAGCTATTTTTAAAACTATGGACATATAAAAACAGGCAAAAAACATCCATGAGAAGAAGAAAACAGAGACAGGGATTCATCTGTGTCTTTGTGAGAAAAGTTTGCATCTTTTACTTCAATAGTCAAATATCTTTGCAAGCAGAAAAAATTAATGTTATCATCCCTGCAAGGTTAATGTGCATCTGTTAAAAAAATCAAGCTAACAAGTGTATACTTGTAAGTTAGATGTTTATTATTCATATAAACAACCTAAACTATCTAACAAATAAGTGCTTTATTGGCTGCCTGCAATATACTCAAATCATGGAAACCTTCCTGCCTTCTTTTTTAATTATTCCTGATATATAAATCTGTAGACATCTTGCAAGCTGTTATAAAGAATCTATTTTTTCATAACTGTTGTGCAAAAAGCAGAACTGAAATGATTTGAAAAACTCAGGGAAAATCTATTATTCAGTTGCATTTTGACCAGGAACTAGTTCCCTGTTCTATTTTTACACTTTCACTGATGAATTTCTGAGCTCCTTGTTGTGGTCAGTTTAATAGGAGATAGCTGTGCAATAGACACTCCACATTGCTTGATTCTCATATCTACCCTGTAATTCTGCCTCAGGGAACATGCTTGTGCAGCTGTAGATATATGCATATCTGTGGCTGAAACCCAAATGTATATTTTTAGTGTTAGTTTAGTTGTTCTAATTATTTGCTGTGTCTGATTTGGCAATGAGCATATAGACTTAAATTATATAGACACGATTTGGACATAGCATTGGAAAGAAAGGATTATATGGGGGGGGGGTGAGATTTATTTTGAATTATATTGCTCTCTGCAAAAGTAGAGGCTGGAATACTGGCAGACCAAAAGCAGTTTACTAAAATCATAAGCAGTTCAAGTGAGAAATTCCAAATTCATTTGAGGATCCTAAATGTTTGGTGGTGTTTCTGTGGTCCAAGGGGAGTAGGGAAGAGGATAACAAGAACATTATTTTCATTGTTCATTAATGGGGTCAGGAGCAACACTGTGAGGGTGGTGATCTTACTAAGAGCAAAGTATGGTAAAGATTTAAGTGTTTTACAATGTGTGGGCACTGCAACAATTAAGGATTCTAGAGTAAAAAGTGATAATGTGATTGTTACTGAAACAAGGAATTTGGTGTATCACGGTAACCTGTAGGAAACAGCCATGTCTTGTGAGGGCTAGCTCATGGAAACTTATAGAGAGGACAGCAAAGACTCAGTATTTATAATACCTTTCACACTATTGGATCCATTATATAGTCAGGATGGATTACATTCAACTGTTTCAGCAATGGTAAGGTAATGAACTGCCACAGAAAAGTGTTTCTGAAGAGGCATGTGATCCCCCACCAAGGCGTATCTCAGACATTGAGTAGTCACTACAGCTTGATTATAATTTATCCTTTCTAGGTTAGGTTCATCTTGGAAAAATAGTGGCATACTTTTCATGGAAGTTATTGCCTGAGACTTATTTATTTTACATTCCTAAATATTCCATACTTGACGAAACTGAGATAATTTTAAGGCCCAGTCAAAAATGTGACCTGCAAGGGTAGCTACATTCATATTATGCGCTGGAATTAGCCTTACCTAAGTGAGAAATAAGTTCTCTCTGTGCTTAGTGGTTTCACTGGCAGTACCTGTGTTGTCTTTCACATTTTCTTTAAACAGCTGAACTAAGCTGAAGGAGCCAAATGCGCCTATAGCCAAGGGGATGCTTTTATACAATGTGTCATAGACTCTTTAGATATTTCTTAGAAGTGTACCAAAAAAAATGATTGCTGAATGGTTCCTTCTTTTGCAGTGCAAGGAAAGTAACCCCTTTTGGACACCCAAGGAAAATTGGAGAAAAGTATTGGAGGACTGGTGGCTTTTCAATTGCAGTAGCACGCTGCGCAGTATTGCATTAGGAGCTGATAAATGATTCCGGTTTAAGTTTTAGCCATTCTCTCCTTTCTGGATTAGCTGATGTTTTTTTCTACCTGTGGATTTGAGCTAGATTTAGAGACATAGCCTGAATTATGTTTTGTAAGTGAGGACCAACCTAAATTGCTAGTCTGTGGTTGTTAATGAGTTTGATGCTAAAAGCAGTAGCACCTGCACACAGATCAAAAATCAATTTGAAGGTTCATGTTAGGAGTCAGCTTCACTTTAAGTATGATTATGAAGAATTTATGACTAAAAAGATTTGTTCTAGATGTCTACTAACTCAAACTTTGAATTTGCTTCTCCTTCAGGACCTCTCCCACTCAAATTCTAAATTGATGACATTTTGGCCTAGGTAGGTCTCTTCAGAGATAATTTTTAACTCTCTAACTCTATCCCACACATTTGAAATATTTAGATTTTATTAATTTGTATTTTACTTTTAATTTGACCCTTTTTAAGATTTAATTTTATTTTGTTCTATTTCTGCCTCATTCTCCCATAAAACTCTTCCTGTGGGCAATACTTCTGAAATTTCAGCAGCAACTATTTTCAATTAAAAAAAAAAAAAAAAAAGAATCTGTTACTACTTGATTTAAAAAATAAAAGTAAATTTTAAAAATTTATTTTGCATCATGAACTGCAGCTGCTCCTGCGTTTACCTGTTTTTCAAACTGAGTGGAAAGCCCTAGCTACCACATATTACAATAATGTGTGTTAAGGGTAGTCAGATAAGACAACACTTAGGTATTGTTGTTTTCAGAACTAAGCCTTTCCACAGACTGTTGTTAGGTTTGCTTCCATTTCCATTTATTGTTAACTGCTTCTACAGTACATCATTTAGCTGATCATGCGCAGTGATCTAACAACCAAGGGTGATCAGGAAAGGAAGAGAAAATGCCGCTGAATCATGAGCTTCCACTGCTGGTTTCCCCTTCCCCAAATTGTGTGAGTGTCTGAAGGCAAATCCTACATTCTGCATCTGCATATAAACTAAGTCAGATTAAAACTATGTAGAGTTAGATTTTTCCTGTAAAAATAGGTTAGCAGTTCGTAGCTGCAGGATGTGCTGGTCTTCTATTGTAATGAATTGCCTCATACCTTCTCCCTTCAGGGCAAATTTAATACTGTTGTTGATATTTTGATATCTCTGGAGTGTAATGTATTTGTGTTACAGTATAATTGTATTTTACACTTCTTTGGTTAACTTTTGATTCTCAAATTCATTTGCCCGTATCAGAGGGGAAAACAGACTGAACATATTTTAACTGTGTTCTAATAATTCCTGACTCTTAATTTTTAAACAAGGTATTAAGGATGTTTTTTTGTCTCTCAACAATACGTCAATTGGATGGGATCAGGCCACAATTCAAAATAGGATTCTTGCAAATCAATTTGATACATTGTTCAACCCCAAAGAGTGTTAGGACTACCAAAGGAGTTCTTCCCTACATGTCATTTTCTGTTGTCAGGGGTTTGTTCATTTGTTTGCTTTTAGCTGAATTTGTTATCATGGATTCCTAAACACGTTATCATAGATTAGTAGGAAACACCAAAAAGATATTTCTATGCCAAATGAAGCAGGTTTTCCATAACGCAAATACGCATCAATTAATAAAGTCCTGCTCTAAAGGAAAAGGTTAATGAGCGTAAAGCATTATGAGTAATAGAGTAGGAGTGTTGCATAACTTCAGAGTTGTTTTAACAAATACTAAGGTACGGTTAATTATAGTGTCCTTTACTGGGGCTGTACCTGCAGTTAAAGATTACACTTTTGACAAGCAGGCAAGAAAATCTAAAAGGAATGGACAGAAGATGGGGGAGAAGGCAGCATTCACACTGGGTAAACTGTTGTGTAAATGAACCCCAGGAGATCAAAGAGAAGTATTTTATGAACTGTATTTCTATGTTTCCTTTGCCATCCATAGGGTCTTGTTTGTTTTTTTATTCTCTCACACATGCACAATCTTATTGTTTTTCTTATTTTTTCTTCGATCATATTCTTTATAAATTCCTTTCTTAATTATATCAATGACATTAAGAATTTGTGTCAGGAAAAGAATTGTAAAAGACCCATAGTATCTCTGGCATATTTTATGATGAAGGAAGCACAGCTGGAATTTTATCAGAATGTCACAGCAGAACAGTCACCACAACTAGCTCTATGCTCTGGAAACTTTAGGGTGTTTTTCTGGGGGGAGAGCAGGTTGGTTTGGGCTTGGCCTTCTGGTGGCTGGAGGCAGTAACCACAGTCTCTGGTGGCAGAAGGGAAGAGACATTAGTCCTTGGGTCGAGGAGTGTATCAATGGAAGTGAAGGACTGTGTAGTGGGAATATGTGACCTGCAGAGCATTGCCTGGTTCTTCACATGAGGTCCTGCTAGGGGAAGAAATTTTCCTGCTGTGCAGGAGGAAGGAGGGAGAAAGTATGTGTTTTTACAGAGCTTGTTTTATTGTCTCTTTCTTTCTGCTATCCTCTATACATAAAATAAATATTGTTTTAATAACGTGTGTATTCCCTTTTTGGGCCTGGAAATAATGTGTTGAGAGCTGTGCTGTTGATGACTGCTTGCCTACATGTCACTTCTCCCTCCCTCAGCCAAAAATAATTTTGACACCTCCTGTCATTTTCAAATTGATTTTACAGGAAAATGCCATTAATGACCATGCCAAAGAAAAAAGATGGGGTTTGGATGTTACTCATAGACATGACAGGAGCCATGCTGAGGAGTGTGTGCAGGATGAAACTGTTTAGTAAGAAGGGTGTTGGTTCTGCTGCTTCTGAAACTGCTCTTTGTGGAAAACCTACCAGGGTTTGATAACCTGAAAGTATTTATTTCCTCACTGCTTTGGCAGTAGCCTCAACTTTTGGTGCATGTGAGATCTTCCAGGATATAAGGAAAAGTTTAATGGATCAATTAGTGTCTTTTCCCCAGTATTCTTCTGCACCTCAGACCCATCTCCATGCTGAAGGTAAAGGAACCCGTTCTAAGCTGACATAAAGAGTCAGAAATCTGCTATTTCTCTGTATCTCCATCACTTCCACTTCTATAAACGTACTGGTGTTAGATGAAGGGATTACATAAGGTTTATTTGAAAATGTGTTCCTGAAAAGTGTAGCATTTCTGCCCCAACTTGGTCTTCCTGTTGTTTGGATGCTAGCATATGTTCTGAACTTGATTGTTCTTCCAGAATAAATTTTCCAGTTTTATATTCCCTTCTCTAAATCAGGTTGCACAACAAAAAGAAATTGGTAGCATATTTAGTGTTTTCTTCCTTTAAAAGTAAATAGAGTCTGTCAATGGTATTAGATAAAAATATAGGTATAAAACAAATTTCAGATATGTATTACTCTTATACATCACCATAATGCAAATCCAAGCAGTATTTATTTGCTACAATCAGTGGATGCACTGATTGTTTTCTTATGAAAATTAATGTTTCTTTCAAAATGTATGGATCAAATTAACGTACCAATAAAGCAATATTTTTTCCTCTGAATTTTTCATCAAAAAAGTTTATAAAAGAAAAAAATTACAAAAGTAATGTATGAGTAACAGAAAAAAATATCTTTAAGATTGGTTTTCAAGGGTCAAATATCTTTAACTTTTGATATCTTTACCATTTATTACATGACTGAAATTTATTTTAACATAGAAGTTGGTTTAATGCTCTGTGTATGTGCCTGGTTCTGGAAAGTAAGCTTTATTAAAATTCCCTGAAAGCAAAACATTGCAGTTATTTTTTTTTAAGATCATTTTTTGATGTAAGTTTACTGTCACTGTCACAGCATCTAAGACTTCTTTGGAAGAAACTACATAGTTAACAGTTTTATAAAGGGATTGCATCATGGAGGCTTTCATGATGGATTTGTACATACTACAGCAAAAATTGCAGTAATAAAACAGATCTTACCCAAATGACAAGTTGAAACACATAAATTTATTTTTTTATTTAAATGAATTTAGTACTCTTGAAAAGTGCCAGATTGACAGGCACAGAGCCTGAATAGCTCAGTTCCACAGATCAAGTACAGTGCAGGATTCTCATGTGGCCCTGCTAATGTCTTAACCTTGATCTGTAGCTACCACCTTCTGACATAAATAGTTCAGTCTATTTCCTCATTCACTCCTTAGACTAAAACTGCCAACAAGAGTGGCAAATGTGGTGATATTCTATTGAAAACAAGTCAGACAGAACTGCCGACTGATGTTATAGGGACAACTCACACTCTTGAGTAACCACTGACCTGGCCAAGATTCAAAACAGTGGTGATGTATATGTGGAGGTTTCCACATTTCTTTGCCAAAGTCCCAAAGTGGTTTGTCATCTGGACATGGTATTCCCCTTTGCTCCCTGACTAAATCTAGCCAGTGTTTATAGCTTTTATACTCTGTCCACATACAGTTGCATTTCAGTTGCAACTTGAGCAACTATTCAGAGGATCAATCCCTCATTTATTTCTTTTAATTCAAAGAAATCAAAATAATTGCCCTCAAGACCAGGTTTGAAGACTCATCCTGAGAAGGGTTTCTTGAGCTGTGCCTCTTCCTCCCCATAACTCTCTGCCAGCGAGTCTGATCAGTAGTAAGTTACACTGCGCTTGGCGGGAGATATTTAAATAATTGTATAGGCTTGGGTACGCTGGGCTTTGGGCTGGCAGTAGCATGTCTGCTTTCTCTCAAAGCTGACTTTGTCCCTCTGCTATAGAGTCAAAGGTAGCCATTTACACTTCTACGCTGTGATTGAAATTAGCATGCATTTAAAGTAGTCAACCTTAATTATTTTTTGGCAAAGGTCAAGTAAAATTATTGTCCTGTTATACAAATTTGCCCATATTGAGTAGGGACTACTATGAATAACAAGAGGGTGTAATAATTAGTTATTTCATTGCTAAGTAGAATTAAGATGTTCTTAAGGACAGTAATGCAGAGATGTGCCACATTGTCACTGGGTTCTGTTTCAAGCCAGAATGTTGATCTTAGATGAGAAATAACATGTGAAAGATTTTCTGTAGTTTTCAGGTTTTATTCTGAGTCTATTTTTGAAGCTGTACTGTTGGACACAGTTTAATTATGCTTTCCCTTAAAAGGAAATATGTTACTACTAGTTGTTTAAACATAAAATGTAAACTGAAAGTAAGATAACTGTTCTTTTGGGAGATTTTCTACTTGCAGGTGGGCAAAAGAACCTAAGTACTGTATTGGTCATAGGTTTGATTGGAATGGTAAAAACTCTCACTAGCTGACAAAAATTCCATTTGAGCTCACTTTAGTGCCTGGTGTTTTTGTTGTTATTGTGGTCAAGTTAGTGGCTGTTGATGCAACTTGAACTGTAGAACTGGTGTAACACTGGTATGCACAAAACTGTAACTGTATTTTTCTCAAAAGTAAGCAATCGTATTGTAATACTGGTGGTATAGTCCTCAGTTGTGCTGTCCAGGTGGCACAGCTCTTATAAATGTATTTGATACTTTCCCAATACCTTAATTTTTTAGGTCAGATCTCACCTCAGTATTGACAAGTGATAGATCCTACCTAGCACATGTGCATTGATTAACAAGTGGCTTTTTTTTGCCAGAGTTAAACTTTTCATTATGCAGCTGGTTTTTTGGGAAAGTTACCTGCACTTTGTGAGTTCTACTCTTCCATAACTTTCCTTAACAGGGTAATAATATGTATCTTTAAATGAGTGAAATCAGGTGAGTTGGCATTAAACTCAGATCAGAGCTTTCCAATAGTCTTTTCTCCAGCCCAGCTTTAGAAGCTCTGTAATCTCTAAAACTTTTAGCTTTTAAAAGCACTATTGTGAACACTTAGAAGAAAAAAAAAAAAAAAAAAAAAAAAAAAAAAGTTAATTCTTCCAAGTAAGTAAAAAAATTTAATAATTTTGGTAAATGATCGTGTGGTAATTATTAAACTAATATGTAATTAGCATTTTCTAATGACAATCATAATCTTGACAAATGCTTTCATTCATTTTGTTCTGATCATTAAAGACTTTAAAAGCACTGATTTTTGTTAACTGAGTCCCTTGGCTATTCATCAGTGATGCAATTCAACCTAATACTCCAGTGGCCAGTAATCAGAGAGTTGCCTATTAAGTGAGGGAAATTTTATCAGTCTTTATGAACATCACCTTTATTTCTTCTCTAACACAGCAGGTAGATAGAACTGTAAGAGCATTCAACTGATACATATTCATTCCTTTTCTAAAGTGTGAATTGCACCAATTTTTGGATGTTTTACATGATCAGAATTCAACAAATACTTTGCTAATAGTATGATCTCTGAGACTGTTCAGGTACAGTATTTTTTTTTTAAAGCTGAACCAGAAATAGATTTCAGTCTTCTCAATATTTGCCTTTGTTATTAATTCTTCAAGGTTTGATTTTTTTCGGGGGGGATGCTCTAGTTTTTTCTCTAATAAAATGGCTGTTGTCTTTTCTTCAGAAGCAACATACTTGCTCTTATGATTTCCTGTGGGTAGCCATTACTATGATGTATTATTTAAGAGCTTGATTCTATAAAATGGTACTTAATTTGCGTCATAGAGATTGAACATGGCGTAGCTAAAGGTTCTACTGTGTGCAGGCAACACATCTTCTAGTCAGTGCTGATGTTCAAATCCCCTTGTCCCACTTGGTGTCCCAAATCCTTTCCTCTTGCAGTTCTTTGTAGAAGAGATACTCTTCTCATCTTTAGCTCTCTCCAGCAACTCTGTGGCTGCTCAGATCTCTGTCCTCACTTTCCCAAAGCACACTCTGAATTAGTGGCCCATCTGCAGCCTAACTCCTTTTTCAAGCATGTTTATCCTGCGGAGTCTCAATTTTGGGGTTTTTATTCCCTGCATTTGAAATGGGGTTATTTTATGTTTACAGAAAGCGAGAGATAAAATGAGCCTGTAGAAAGTATAGCAGTGTAATACATAGCCACAAAAATATTTCTGTGTTTGTTTACTTTAGACTTTTGAGTTTATACAGAGCCAAACTGACTTCAAAACTAAAGGACAGATGATCAGAAATGTGAATAAGGACAGCATGTTCCTCTGCTTTATTTAGTATTGAGCATATTAATGGATGCTCAATAAATGGTAATGATTTTGGAGACATGATGATTGATGTTTCCTGGATCAAAACATAGAGGTTTTGTTGAAGAACAGCCCAGCTGGCAGACTGATCCTCTTTTGAAACTGTTTGTGATCAAAATATGTCAGAGCCATATTCATAAAGTACAGTAGGCAAGACTTTTTGTCAGTGGATTGGTTAATTTATTTTAACAGTAAGCTATCAACTCTATATTTGATTATTCATCCCTCCTGTCACACCATATTCCTATCAGGGAGTTAGAGTGCTGCTCTTTTCTCTGCTTTCCAGATTTTGTTTCTTATGTTGTAAACATACTGCTCTCAGAAAAGGGCTCTGTGTTTTTGGTGTGAGAATACATACAAGATACTGAAAAGAGAGAACTGCATATTTATTTCTGTACAGAGTTGTACCACATGCGTGCTTGGGACAGCTAGTATTGAGAGAGAGAAAGCTATCACCAGTCTTCTACGTAAGTCATCTGTGTAACTCAGATAATGCCATCCTTCCTAGTCAGGGTAAACCTCATTGTGACTGGTATAACCCAAAACTCAAAAAACGAACAAAACTCTTTGACATCTCAGCTGATTGTTCCTCGTAAAGAAGCAGTGCTTTGGGCTTTTGAGGTAAGAGGAGACCGCTTCCAAATTAATGGCTTCTAAGATACTTAGTACAGATACTTAGCAAAGCCAGTTAAAGCCAACCCTGATATTTCCATGGTTAAAGAAATAGGTGGGAATTAAAAAAGAAAGTAGGCAATTTAACTTTGTTTCCCCTCCCCCCCCCCCACCTCTTTTTTGTGTCCTCCTCTTTCTCCTCCCCTTCTCTCTCCATCCAGCTCTTTTTTTACCCTTAAGGAAAATAAATCAATTACAGTCTCCTTTCTGACCTTTCAGTTTGTCATGTATATTTTTCTTTGGATTTTTAATGCTTTTTGGATACCCTCAAGAGGAACGCAAAATTTTTTAAGGAAAAACTCACATAGTTTATTACACTTAAAAAAAAAAATAAAAAATAAGGGGGGTGGGGTGTTGATTTTAAATGTTGGGAGCATATTTGCCAGAGAAAAGTAAAAACATTCCATGTCTTTTTCTTTGATTTGGAAACTTTTTCTTTCTAAATTGGTATTACTTTTTCTGGTGGTTTTTTTTTGTTTGTTTTTTTTTTTGTTTGTTTGTTTTTTTTAAGTAACCCATGAAAATATGAACAGTTAAGGAACCTTAAATATCTGAGTCTCTCCGTAGGACAGATGCTGTAAACTGGTAAATATCCAGAGTAGACATTTCCTATTGTATTGATGTGTAGCAACAGCAACCCTTGAACTAGGGTTATTGACAAAATATATTGCAACAGCTCCAAAAGAGTGGCTTGATTGTGTCTGAATACATTTAGCCAGCTTTAATTCCTGAATTAATTATACAATAGACTATAATGATACGAAGAAGAAGCTATTAAAGTCATCTGTGTCAAATGGAATTTGTGTATCAAGGAGTAGATTGTGTTATATAGTCACAGCTGCTTGTCTGGGCTGTATGGGGAGATCGTCTGCTCAAAACTATGTTCTCCAACAACTCTCTGGTTACAATGAAGGCAACAGAACGTTGCTATTGCCAGCTCCACATATTGCTGCGTAGTTGGTCTTTTTTTCTCTGGGTGGTAATTTCACATCTTTGTTACTTGCATTTAAAGTCCCTGAATTTCTCTCTTCCCTCCAAAATGCAAAAAAGGAACTGTTATTACTTAAGCATTTGAGTCTGGTGGCTTGGGATATTAAACCCTCAAATATCTGAGCTAACGCAGCTTTTGAAAAGGTAACAATGATTGATAACACTCTAGTGTTGAAACTGTTTCAAGAGGAATGACTCTTCTTGACTGTGACAGCCATTGCCCCTTTCTTTATCCATTCTGTGAAATGATGTCTTCGAAGGTAGAGCCAGAACTGTGCTTACTCCCTCCCTACTTACTCCCATCTGCTTTTTCAGTTCGAATGAGGCTCTGATCTTTTAATGACTACTCAGTGAGAGAAAACTTGTTTACCCTGTTGAAATGCCTGTGCAGCCCGTAAAGAAATCTGGTTCCTAATGGCATCTATAATATTGAAATTTCATTATGTGTTGCTTTTCATGAGAGATGTGGACATTTGAAAAAATAGCATAATTTCTCACAGAGGTGTTGTGATCTTTGAGGGACAAAGCCTCATGCCAACTGCATACAAAACAAGTGGCTGGACCTAGGGCCTGAATACATCTACTGCCAAGAAATTGGGAAAGAATCCTCTTCCCAGTGCCCATAAAGCAGCTTTTGATCTGTATTTCTGAAGCTGTGCTGTTTGTTGTTGCTTTCTTTTGTTCTGCTTCTGCCTCCTTTTTCCCAGGCAAGCCTGTTTGCTTTAGTCTGCCTGTTTGGTGCTTTGCAGAGTGTTTATGTAAAAGGGTAGCGCTTAGGCTTATGTGCCCTGTAAAAATTCCTTGCAAATATTGTTCCATCATTACTTAGTAGAAGCACAGCACTTCTGCTGCCATGATGCTCTTGACTGAAGGCATAAATGGTATGTAGGCCCCTGGATAGTTCCTTTGTGCTGAAGTAAATTTCGCTTAGAATTTTTACTTGAAGCAAGGATAATCATGTTTGCATGTGGCACAGTTACTTTGGCAGCCTTAGCATCTCAGCCATTTTATGCTCTCTCTTTTTTTATGATTCTTATAGCAGTTGTCCAAACATGCAATCACATGGTACAATCTGTCTGGGAATTTTAATTCTGATGAGAGCAGAGGTGGGAAGAAGGAGGTGGCAAATTGAAGGTTTCAGTATTTTAAATTCAGCTTTTGCTTCAGTCTTCTAAGTGTTCCAGAGTCCTCCACTGCGATCACGTTGCTGGGATGTATAAGTGGTCTCGGAGATACATAACTCGAAACCAGTATTAAGTCAATTTGGTATTTGTATGCCATGGATTTCATTTTAAGCACTCCAAAGCTAAGCATGCCGTTTTAACCCACAATGTGTTTGCATTAGCTTGGAGACCTTTAACTGCAGTGGCACTAGCAGGTGCCACTTAAATATCATAAAATATTATTCTCAGACTAGTGCTTCTTTAAACTAGGCTATTTATTATATGCACTGAATATTATAACCAAATTCAGCTTTTGAGAAATTTCAAGCTTGTGGCCAGGGACGTGGAATGGAAAGCATTGACTGTTAAATAACATACAAATTAACTATCCACAAGTTTGACTTGAGGAACAGATTAATAAATCTGTCAGAAATGCCTATCCTCCTAAAAAGATACTGTAATCTCAACATGTTACTGTAGCCCAGTAAAGACTTTGTGATATCAGCATAAATGATTTTATCTAGTATTTTTCTTTTCAAGATAAATCCAAAGGTGTTAAGATCACATTGATTTTATGGTCATATTTGATATATGATAATATCATCTATGTCTGCAGAATTTATGATATTAATATGAGGAGAATGGTGGGATTATTATTATGGGTCACACAGTATTACAGATCCCAATAATAGTACACCTAAAAAAAGAAAAACTGTCAGCTGTAGTGTAGTGTCAGTGCCCATCTTTTCAAGCTGTTGTAGCTCACATTAGAAAGAAGGCCATTTTAGCTAGGAGCATAACAATCTCATTGTATTAATCATTTTCTCTGTTTAAGCAATATGAGGATGTCTGCTTTCAATGACAGAAATAAAATCCTTGAAGGGAGCAGTCTGTGAAATAAACTCTGAAGGGACAGTGAGACTGCCTCGCTCTACTCCCCATGGCCTAATTAAACGGTGGAAAAGCCACCATAAAAGAAATTAAATTTAAAAAGACAGATTAGCAACAGGAAGGGTGTGGCAGCAGCTGATGAGCATGTGGTGCTTCATTTGCAAGTAACATGAGGAACAGTGGTGCTAGGAGGCAAAGTAGACAGTTGCTGATCATGGTTTTGTAAGGAAGATTTTCTCTTTTGGCAATGTTTTCCTTTTGCAGTCTTCTGCAGCAATACACCACCAAGAGAAACGCAGACTTACATCCCCTGATGTGCTGTTCTACTGGTAATATTTCATTAATAGTAAGCATATGAAAAAACAATTTATAATCAAGGTTTTAAAGATACTTCTGTAAGTCTATAGACATTTTTGTGTATGAAAGTATTAGAATTGGACCTACACCTTTGCTGAATGATCTATAGATTGTTTGGGTTTAAACAGATCTATAGATTGTTTGGGTAATAACACATGCTCTTCCTGAGTATAACCGATACAGTGCAACATGACTGGAAGAGTGCAGACTGTCCAAGAATTACAATTATTTTGAAGGTAGAAGATGACTGTAGGAAAATTGCCAGGACTGCTCTGTCAGGTGCAGTGAAATGTTCTCCACCTTCACGCCTTCGCTGTTTGGTGAAATTTGTGTTTGTGCGTGGTTTGTGTTTACACTAACCTACTGTTGCTATTGACACTGCTAGAGAAACAGTGCCAATGGAAATCAGTGCCCAAGGTGCTCCTCTGTTTCAGTTTGAGTTCCTCCTTACTGTTAGTAGTCCTCCCCTCGCAAAGCAAAACAGCTCACTCATTTGGTGGGGTTTTGCGTCTGTTGTTTAGTTCAACAATCATGTGGTGTGTTTTTCACATAAGTAGTACTTCATACCCAGCAGAATATATACATAAATCTAGGTGCAGGCAGTGTGCCTTGGTTTACTCTGTAAGCCAAGAAGAATACTATAAAGCTTATTTTTCTCTCCAGAGCAATAATATATTAAAATCTTCTAGCCAAATAAAGTTCAGCGCTCTCTTGGCACTTAAGGCACGTGTTCAGGACTGCAGTGCGAGGATGAGACATAGCTATGTGGGGCACCACAAAACCATTAATCATTAAGAAAAGTTTCTAAACAAAATTAACAAAGAATCACACCAAAAAAAGTCACACTCCTTTGTTATGCAAATGTCAGATCAGAAGCAGCAGTGAAATTGGGAAAATCTTGGCCCTGACTCTTCTCTGTAGGCCAAATTGCCCAAGCTCACAGGGAAAACAGGACACATTGTTTGAGGTATGGTAGTGAAAAAGTTCCGTTTATGTGCTTTTTGTCATTAAAATTTATGTCTCAAAAGACAAGTCTTCCCAGAGGCTTGCCTAGAACTTTTAGCCTTGCAATACCTTGAGTAGCATTTGTCTTTCAGACAAACTCCAGCCAGTCAGGATTGAACACCGTACAGAATGGACTTTGTGGTAGTAAAGGTTACAACAAAATTCTTCAGGTAGTAAATGTTACAACAAAAATACTGCGGGTAGGAATTATTTTCTGTAGTTCTTTTAAAGAGGAAAAAATTATTAGATATTTCATCAACATGTTAGAGCTATAATACATTCAGTATGGTCTGAAAGCTACCATTGCCTTTCACTCTTATTGTGTGCTGATTTTTATGTTCTTGAAAAAATGCTATTGGACAGAATTTTGATGATGATGTGCAGTTAAATACTACGATTTGGGGAATGAGTAGAGGCTGCTTGGTGATAATAAATGTAGGAAAAGGTATAAGTGAAAAGGCAGTTGCTTCTTTATGGCTAGTAGTATATATGGCTGTAGGCTCGTCATGTTAGTATCTATCACATGAGGTTTTGTGTTAAAAAACGTGATGCTTGAGGTTTTATGCATGTGCATTGCTTAATGTTATGGTTTTGAGTTCCATACATCCTGAAAAATAGGCATATTTTATATGTATTATGCTTTTCTCTGCTTTGTTATTGCCAGAAGCTTGAAATCAATACCACTCTTTCTTTCTGATAATTAAAGGGATGGTTTATCTTTATATGGATCTTTAATTTTAATAAGCTAATAATTCTGATTTTAGCTACTATTATCTTAATAGCTAAGCCTTCTTAAACGTTTTTATCATAATTCCTTTGGATAGTGTTGCCACTTCTTTCAGCCTGCATGAATCCTTGCTCTATAGTGACGTCTGCTGGAAATGGTAAACTGAAATGTTCAAGGGCATGTTTAAGCTTTTCAGTTCAGGGTTATTTGATTCTTTTACAGGTGTGAAGTATGCTCTGTACACAAAAGCAACATCACATTTTCCCATTCCCTAAGCAGATGTTGTTTCTTTTACTGGACTTGGTAGAATTTGGGCTTTATCTGGTAATAAAGTCGTACTTTTTAAGGTGAAGTATATTCTAGCAATGTAATTCATGACACTTATTCTATGGTTGTCACAGAAGTTGATAGTTACAAGTCATCAAGTCCTGAGAAATAAGTGTTTATGCTTTGTATCAGATCCATAGTGAAGTGTTCAGATTCAGTTATCTAGCACTTTATACTGACAATCCTGACACCAGTGGTTAAATAATTATAGAGGAGACAATGAAAGAAATTTATACTTTTAATCTGGCATTTAGAATTAGGTTATATTTGCTTTATATCTTAAAAAAAAAAAAAAAAAGTTTAACTCTCAAAATAGACACCAGACATTTTGCGTTAGAAGTAGAAAAGGAAAATAATGAGCCCATTTTTAAATGAATTTGAAAAGCAATCTGATTTTAGTTCTCGCAATGCAGAGCAAATAAAATAAAAACTATCGTACTTTATTTACTAACCGATGAATTGAATTGTCCGCCTTTTATTACAGATATAAAGCAAAGACTATGAAGAGGCAATCATTTTTGCAGCTATCAGACTTTCAGTAACATATCTCTTGTGGTTTAAATAACAGATAGTTTAAGTGTTTTTCCATTACCTTCGTGTAAATGAAAAATGCATAAAATATTTTAACAAGGCAAAGTAATCCAAGGAGATTGTTATTTTGTGTTACAAATTAGGTTATTTCTGTCATAAAATTAAAGGAAAAAAAATCAACGCAAGGACATTTCAGCTTAATATCATTTACCAGAAGGAACATGTAACAGATTTAATGAGCTAGCAGGTCACCTGAATCCAGCTGTTTCCGACCAGCTTTATGAAACGGAGAATGCAGCTAACGGTAGGAGGTAAGCATTATTACAAGCTCTCAAGGAGTTACAAAATCGATTTCTGCTTGAATGAATTAATTTAGATTATCAATTTATAACCAGCTACACGAATCCCATCAACTCAACAATTCAGTGAATGATCAGGATCAACCCTTTGCAAGAGCTTAACAATTAGAGAGCTCTATAGTTATCTCATGTCCTATGGTGCTGCTAACAAAGTTCCTTAGTTTGACAGAAAGAGAAGGAAAATGTTTGCTTAAGGACATTCAGGAGTGAAGCACTTCTTAGGTGAGGGAAAAAAGCAGCTACTGTAAAGCAACTGTGTTCTTGTGTCTTACCTTCCTGGGAATTCCTTCAAAGACGACTGAAATGCAGTGATTCTTTTTACTAACAAAAGAACATGAGTGGTGCAGGGAAGAAATCAAACCATCTCATTTCAGTCATGTGCTTCTAAAGAAAATAATTATGGGTAGGATGTGAAAACCTATGCTTGTAACTATCGCTACAAGTTTAGATGTGTAGTGCTGTTAAAAATGTTTTGCCTTTTTGCTGAAATGCAGCAAGGTGGTTCCTTTTCTTCCTTCTTTTTCTAGTGCAGTCATATAAACCTGTGCAAAGAGAATGCAAATTGCTGCTAGTCAGAGTGTTACTGTTTTACGTATACCTTGCACAAGTGTTTAATGGCTACTTGGGGTGCAAGTCCTTGCTGATTCATGCTGTTCATGTTTTAATCTTTGACTTATTTCCCTCTTCTAATAAGCAAAATGGTAAAAGTGAAAGGACATTTACTGTACATCAGTTACTGCTGTCTCTCTAAGTATAAAATACAGTGGTTAGGCTTCCTTGCCTATTCAGTCACTTTTGGCACCATCATCACTATCTCAAAAGACAAGAGTAGTACAGCAAGTACAGCATTTTCATAGCAGCGTATGATTTACCACAGGGACATTAAACTTAAATAAGCAATTGTGTTTATAAATACCATTTAACAGGAGCTGAGATTCTGAGTTCAGTAATCAGAATCAATGGTGAAGTATAAAAAGGTGATCAGCTGTTAGGTCATAAAGCCTTATTGTTGCCTGAAAATAATCTCAAATTATTATATTTTAGGGCTGAGAAAAATCAATAGGATTATATTTTTCTCCCTCTAAAAGGTATATTTGCAGTGCAGAGTTCAAAGAGTAAAAGGCATGATGGCTTCTGTTAGGGACAAATCGAGTTGTACCTACATCATGTGGAAAGCATACCACTAAAAGGCCTCAGATTCCTGTCAGTTTTAAACCACTGACAAAAATTGTTAAATAGCTCTGTTGCCCTTACGCCTTAAGAAAGTATGGAAAGGGGGAGAGTTAAGTATTGGAAATGCATCTGTGGGGAAAACTTGGATATGTTCACATGGTGCTACCAGTGCTCTTATTTTTTTCTTTGCTTGGCTGTAAACAGCCTTCTCTAAATTCCTCTGGGCAGGCAATTGTCCAGTGGGACAATTAAAAATGACAAAAAAATGGGTTTTGTAGTCTTTTCTGTAATGTTAGCTCTATTTGACAATCAGATTATTGTCTTGTTCTTCACTATATATTTTTGGTTTAGCAATATTCTGTACTAGAAGAAGTCAGTGTTTGTGAGATGGTAGAATTTGAAAGCCTCTGGTTTCCTGGAATAGGCATTGTACAGAGCCTAAGAAATAATAGTCCACCCTATAGACCTCATCATGTCTGTTTCTTTGAAAGTCTCTCCAATTTTATCTTCCTGAAAAACTTTCCATCCTATACATGGCTCCTCAAGATCTATAAACTGACCAGCAGGTTAACTGAGCACATGGGAGCTGTCAGCTCATCAAACAGTGGAGGAACTAACTCATCTGGCCATGTCCTTCCTTCCATTTGTACCATCCACAGCAGTCATTACGGCTTTTGGGAAATAAGATTTCAAGTATACATGGGGCTGATGACAGTGGACCCATAAGGCATTTTCACATTAATGCCTTGTGTCTTTTACACTTTCCCAACCACCTGCTCAAAAACAAATTCAGAGGATGGAACAATGCTGCCACTGGGTAGATACTTGAGATATTAATGGCTGAAGACTCTGGGGCTTTAAAAAAGTCACTCTTAGTGTCAGCGCTTTTTGCTGTCCTGAATGCATTACTGGAAGCAATGTAATCCTGGCAGCACCATACCTCTTTTGTCTTTGCAGCATGAGTTTGCTACAGTTTTCTATGCCACTGAACTCTTTCCAATACCCAAGCCTGCTCTTTCAAAGCTAATTGCAATGTCAGTGTGATCTCTACTATGATGGTTGAGTCTGAGGAAATAGCTAAATAAATCTCCCACTGTGAGCTTTCATTGAAGAAATTCTTTCTCTTGGATTTGGATAGTTTATCCCTAGCATGTGCTATCATTCATGGAAGGGCAGCTAAACTTAACAGGAGTCAGAGGCTCACTGACTTCCCAAATGACAGTCTCTCACATCCAACAGTTATTGGCCTGAGATGAGCCTCTAACTTTCCTTTTGTAGGAAGAACCTCCCACCCTGTGCCATGTGAATCTCCCTTCCTCCTTCATGCCCATAGTCGTTCTGTAGGTGAACAACAGAGCACATCTGCCACAAGGTGAAATCTATTGGCATACACAGCCTAAGAACTGGGCTCTTTCTTGCCTGTGTGCTTCTATCAAGATCAAGTATATGGTCAAACACAGTAAGCTAAGTTTATGGGTATTCTATAATAATGTCATTCCACTGTGGAGAGTTTTGACTAGAGAACAATTTAGGACTCTTTCCTTTGTGGTAAGAAAGGCATACTTACGATTTTGTGCACGATGTGCATGGCTCCCATCTGGTGAGATGCGTCAGTGGCAAGGCAGGAGTGCGTTACAGGTGAGGCAGCCTGTATCCCAGTGTGCAAACTCTGTGAGAAGCATTCTGACTCCAGGGTCAGCATGGGTGTTTCTGCATCATGATCCTGGAAAGGGGAGTGCTGCATGGAGGTACTTGAGCAGACAGAAGTGGCTGGGAGCAGCCAGGTGTGTTAGTAGAACCATACCTGCGGAACTGGTTGCAGCGAGGGTGGCAAAAGGAGTGGTGCAGCATAGCAAGGAAAAGGCCAGTAACAAAAAAATTCAAAATATTAGTAAGTTAAGAGACAGAAATATGTGGAACTGTTGCCCCAGAGAGGATATGCTGTGACTGTGTAGTGTTTGCAAAACAGCCAGCAGAAAAACCAATAGAGCTGAAAGAGAAAGCATGGCTGAACAAGGTCTGGGGATGTGGCCTTCAGAAAGCTAAATGGTTTTTGCACAGAGTGCTTGGACCCATTGGCAAAAATGCTGGTATTTGCTTTAAGACTTCCTGTGGTTTCTTGCAAATAACACAGGTTGTGTTAAATAAACACTGTTTCATGAGTTTCTCTTCCTCATTAGCAAAGTTCATGAGATTTTTAAACTGTCTTCCTGGTCAAAAAGGGTAATAATAGCCTTGTTATGTGTGGGATTTCCATAGCATAGTTTCAAAAAGGTGCAAATGTATTCATCAGAAGTGATTATTTGTTTAATTATGCCAGAGAATGCTGGTAAGCTTTTGGATTTTCTAATTTAGGAAAAGGCCAATGCAATTTTTTTCATTATTTTCATAACTCTAGCTATAATCAACCGTAATTTTTCAAACATATGTTTCCATTTTATTTTATGTTGGCAAAGCCTTTGAATGCAGTCCCTAGTGCATACCTTAACTACACCTCATAGAGGTTGTAAATACACCTCTCCTCAGCTGCATTGCAGCTAGAGACAGTGTCTGGCAGCAGGCTAGGATGGGCAAATGACCTCAAAATCCTGAGGGCCCATAGCAGCGGTGTTCCACATTATTGATAGTAGCAGAGATATTGACAGTCTGTGCTTGGAAGGAAAATAGGAGTTTGATATGACATATTGTGTGTCTCAGCAAGACTCATAAATAATTTTGACAAGTTTTTGTATGCATGGGAAAGTCCTTGATTCAGCCTCCCATAAAAATAAACTTCTATTATGGAATGTATTTGTCAAGTGGCTGTGTGATGGATGGAGCTGCGTTTACCCCTTGGCAGTTCGATGAGTTTTAGATGCACAGCTTACCAGAGAGGATTTACGGGCAGTACAGAAATAATTATTCAGTATGAAATACATAATTCCTGTACCTGAATTTTCATTTTTTATTATATTTTGTTTCTGTTGCATTTCTGGTCTTTAAGACAAAAGGCCTTGCCATTTTACATGGAGCTGTTGTACGTCTGTATTTTCTATTTGGAGAAACTAATCTAAGTCCTTTCCCAAATTTGGCTTATTTTTTGTTAATTAGATGGCACTTTTAATAAATTAGGCAAAAGCAGGGAAATTTACATTTAAAAATTATTATTTTTAACAGTAAAAACTCTCTAGAAAGGATTCTTATACTTCTAGAGGGGAAGGAGATTTAATATGTCAGATTAAATTTAGTTTCTTATGCTGCTTATTGCTAGTATTGCTTGCGTCCTCTCTTTCTTTTTTCAGTTTTTTAAACAGGTAGTAAGCTCCCATGAAGAGGTCTAATAGGGAACCTAGATCACCTTGGCACATCTGTTGTTCTTCCTTAAGGCTCCTCCTGCAAAGCTACTCTCCAACTGTTTCTCTTTGCTTTTTTTACAGTAGTCTTTCTTTTCTGTCAGGGCTGCTTTCGTATCTCCTCTTACCTCTGTCATTTCCTCCTGTTCATTTCTTGTTCCTTTCACCCTTTCTATTTTTACTTGTTTAACTTTGTCTTTAAACTTGCTTTCTCATTCTTTTTCCTATTCCTGTCCTCTTGGTTGCATGTTCTCCCTGCTGCTCATAGTTCCTCCAGCCTTTCTTCTTTACCTTGTTCTACATGTCCAATCCATTTCTTCTTACCTTTTTTCCTCTTTGTTCTCACCATCTTCTCATATTCTAGTTTATTTTTATACTGTTACTTTATGACTGTGTTTAGATTTTAACCTCTGCCCTCTCTATTATTTACCACTTCTAACAGTCATATTTCCTTCCCCTATTTGCAATTTCTGACCATGACCTTCTGAAGAATGCCAGTTGTTCAGTGTTTCTAATTGGTAATCTGCTTGGCTTCCCACATATAATATGAAGCTTCCCAAAGCTGTGAACGTGGTACTTTTTTAGTCATTAAAAGAGGACTATCCAGGTTTGGATAGTTCCATATCCATAGTTGAGAAATCCCACTGTCTCTTCTCTCCAGAAGAAGAGTATAGTCCTGAATGTGTTAGTAGAGCTTTATGTTGTAAAAGACTCAATAACAATATTGAAAATAACTTTTAGCTTATAGTATGACACATCATGACTCAAGTTAGGAGGTCCTACTCGTCCTGGTGGGAATTGTTGTGAATACAGGAAGTTTAAAGAAATAGAAAACTATTTTTAAAAGTAGAGTATGTATTTTAAGACTTTGTACTATTTACCATAGTCCCTAGATATAGCAAATTAGAATTCCTGTTCTTCATTAAAACACCTTCAGAGATCTGTGTAGAGCAATCCAAATGTAAAAAATGTGCCTACTCAAACAGCTGGAAAAATAAGACAGGATGTTAATCCTTACGATTAGTGCCTGAATTCCAGTAACTGGTTGCAATTTGAGTTGTGCTCACCTCCTATGTACTGGCACCAGGCTCAGCTACTCACACACAGTTGGATTTGAGCTGCCCTCTGTTCTGCTGCTGCTTCTCCAGAAGGTTATAGTCTCCATTGCCACCTCTTGCCTGTCTGCCCCAGGTGAACCTCTCAAATAGCCTTCAGCATCTCAGATACCACTAGACACATAGACATGGGCAGCTGAGTCCATTCACGTCTCTTTGTCCATGTGCAAAATAATGTTGCAAATATCTTCTGTGATATTAGGATTCAGCTTACGTTACGAGTGGGGAATCATCAGTAATCTCATTTGGGCTATTTTAGTAAAGCTTTGGAGAGCATCTAAATAGCAGATGCCTATCAGTTAGATTCTCTGACTGCCAGTCTCCCTTACATGCAACGCTATATTAGTGTCCTGTAATTTTGAGTCATTATCTCCTACAACAATTGTCCACAAAAAGCCTGCTTTTATTACTATTTTTTTAAATCTTTTTTCATGGACAGCTCCTGCCCAGCAAAACTCCATTGCTACTATTGCTTATCTTGATATCCCATGTAAATAGCAAGGATTGTTTGCTACAGCTGGTTATACCATTGCAAAAAATCTACCAGAGGGGAAAGTCAGGTAGCTGTGAATTGTATCAATCAGCACACACTCATGTGCGTTCATGCTGTGTTGTCTTACATAGGTCAGGGTGTCCATGCCTTGGAATTGGAAGAGTAAGTAAGTGTTCCCCATATTCCTGCCATCCCTACTAGGGGAACATCTACTGAAGGGAAGGGAAATGCATGCTCGGTTAGAATTGGCCCATAATTGGTAGCATCTCTTTTTTAAAAAAATAAAATCCCATAAGGCTATTTTAAATAGTAGCCAAGTTTATTGGGGTATTGCCGTTTGCTGTGTGACAGTTGAAGGTCTGATTGTACTTCCATTGTAAACCTCCTTACTACGAAAAAAATTATGATTTAGCTATTAAAAACATTCTTGGCCTAAATCTTATGTAAGAAGCAAAATAAAGTTTTTTATAATGCTTTATAATTATTATTTATTTTTTTTTTTTAATCCTGCCTTCTATTTCTCTGGAATTTTGGTGCTGAAACCGGAAAAGTAATATTTTATCATTTTACCTGCTTTTCTTTCCGTGAATGTCTTGGGGTGGGGCTGAAACAGTTAAATTTAAATGATGAAGTAAGTATGCACTTAGGGGTTGTTTATATTTTATCTGGGGAGCTTTGGGGTTTGAGGGACTGCAGGAGGAAGGAGGGTTGCTGCTGCCTCTTAAAGTATGTAAATATGAATGCCTATAAACCTCCCTCTCTTCATCTTCTCATTTCTGCTCTGCCTTCCCCAAACCTGCCACTTCATTTGCAAAATTCTTTTACCAGCATTTTTATTATGCATTCTTGTAGAGCTCTGTATTAACTGTGTTGTATTAATATGATGCTTTCTAATAAGTATCAAGCAATTTCTCAATGCACAGGGCTGTGTCAGAGATTTCTATTACTAATATCTTCAGGCAACTTCATTTCAATCCATATTGTGCTTCAAGGATCTGTCGAAGTGCACTTCAATGTGTCTGAAAACATCCTCAAAATAGAACAACATGAATTGAAATCAAGGGGCCTGGAAGCAAACTGGAGAGGACAATAACAGCTTAGTAAAAGTCCTAGTTTTGTGTAGTCTCACTTTATTTTTTATACCATCATTAAACATAAAAAGTTGAACAACGGTTAAATACTGTGGCTTGCTGTAGCAGTGTGTTGGTCTCACTAGAAGAAATAGCACCAGCAGATCTGAGAGATAAGATTGTTCGTTGTTTCTGAATTTATGTTGTTGCACTCATTTGGTACCCAGATTTCAGAAAGTAAAACTGAAAGTGCTCTTGCTGATTTTTGAGCCGCTTATCTGCATATACAAAAAATAAAACACCATTATTTTTATTCAGCAGAAGCAGTGTATGCTAGTGTATTGAATGGTTATGCAAGAAAGAAGTTTCTAAGCAGTGTCACTGTTACTGACTAGCTTTCAGTTTTCATTTACTCCTCTTTTTTTCCTTCAAAAAGTAAGATGAATAGCAAAGATGATTACTTCCAAAGAGAGAATAATTTTAAGTGATTTTCTATAAGAAACTAAAAGAATTTTTAGAAAACAATAGATATATATTCTTGTTAAAAAAATAAGCAGCAAAAATGGTTGCTGTGGAACCTGTTTATACTAGTAGGCACAAATGAAAAACAGTATCTTCAACAATAGTTGCTTGACATTTAGTGTGGTGTATATATGACCAAAATTCAGTGCAAGAATATACTGTTGCTGAGCTGGGTGGCAGTAGGTGCCCTCAAACACAAATCTGTAGGTAGAAGGTCATCAGGGTTCAGGTCCAGGATCATTCTGTAGGTATGTGGGTTGTTTCCTTAAACTCACATGTCCTGATTTAGTTGCTCAATATAAGGAGATTCCTAGCTTACATGTGTCAGAGGAAAAACCCTCAAAAATGAACTGTCAGTGTAATTGATAGTATGATACTTGACCAATTTCAAGAGAAACTGAAAGACAACAGAGGGAACTGATCATATTCACCACGAGACAGTGATACCCAGTGATTATAGTTATTCATCATGTATGTATGTGTCTCTGTATGTATAATAATTACTATAATAGTTACCATAATTTAAAGATATAAGTGTGGTCAATAGTAGCTGTTTCACTTGTGACCAAAGTATATAAGGAAAAAGGGGAATATGTCATTTACTAATATGAACTCGAGACAGAAATGCATTTCTTTTTTTGGGAGTAGGTCTGTTTATATTTCACAAAGGAACAGCCTACTTATTAGTAGGAGAATGTCAAAGTGTGTATAAAAAGTTTTGATGATAAACTTGTTCACATTTTATTACTCTTCCTATAGTTTGGCTAGATTTACCTTACAAAAAGGCCATTTAGACTAGTTATTCCAGTGGCATGTGGATAAACAGTCCCTGAAGAGTGCCTGTGTATAAGCGTCCTCACCTTTGAGAGTACCTATCTACTAAATTGTGCTGTCTTTCAGTCCAGGAGCAGTAGGGACACTTTCTTACCAGCTCTTCAGAGTGTCCCAACTTACCTAAAATACTGCAGTTTAAATTACAAAGGTAGATTGCAGAACCCTCTATTTTTTTCTGTGGTAAATACAGCAAAAGACATAGAGATAACATGGCCTGCTTTGTACATGAATGTTTTCAAGTCGTGAGTGGAACTGAAGGTACTAATTTCTTCAGTAAGTAAAAGCTTTGGGCGTTTCCTTTTTTTCCAAATATACCTAGGAAATCTGTATCTAAGTAGTGTAAAATACAGTGTACTGTGAATTGCACTTAAAACCACAAGTTATGCCTTTGGAGGTTTACTGTATGTATAATAGGCTTTCCCAGTATCAACTGGTGGCTTGTGAGTGATTTGTATGGTGAAGTTTCTAACTAGAGCCTTAGTTAGGTGCTATTTGCACCATCTCCACCAAAGAGGGATTTAAACCCGTATTTCAAAACTGTTGAGCCTTTTAGGTATCCATGTTGACATGCAGGTACTTACAAGCCCCTTCATTTTATTCAGGGTCAAATTTAGCTCCACCAGCTACTGTTTGGAGGTAAGAAAAATATGTGAAAATGTCTTCTCAAAAAAAAATAATAATCTGTTGTTAGGGATTAAGAGGACAAAAAAAGTGGCTGTGAAAAACTGAGATTTTGTTATCAGCCAGAACTCAAAGACTGAGTGGCAGTTCAAAAGATTTAGATTTTATTGTGTGAAGCTTGCCCCTAACCATCCCCAACTCAGAACATTGACTTCACAGCCCAACTTTGCCTGAAGAGATTTAATCTTGAATCTGGGTTGCAGAGGGTTTCTTTGCCTTCTGTATTTTTCTGTCATCCTACATCCAAGCTTCGGAAAACCAAATTTGGCCTTCTTAATATTATGTCTAAGGTAAAAATCTAGGAAATCACCATAAATAAAAAGAAACTGACCAGCAACTTCATGTACTTTCTTTACACACCAGACAAAAGAACAAATAAAACATATTCTTTGCCCTGAAGATGAGTTTGAGTATAATGCTCTATAATGTTATAGTTGTTAAACTGAAAAAAAAAAACAGGGATTGAAAGTTATTCAGTTTGCAGCATAAGCTTTGTGCTGTTGCTTGGGTCTGTAGTGTAATACTATACATGTCAATTACTGCATAAGACTCTCCCATCCTTAAAGATATTTTCCAATTAAGATAGGAAGGTAAAGAAAAAAAGTCATTGACATAAAAGTCATTGACATGGATGACATCTAAAGTGGATCAGAAACCAAATTCTAAGGCAAATGGAACTGAAGCGATGAAATTTGAATTTTAGCAACTATTAATACTGACTGGAAGAGACTTTCTTCAAAACCACTTTTCTTTAGGGTAGTTTAGTGCAGGCCAAACCATGAGTTACATTTCAGTGCTGAATTGCATCTTATTCATCCTAAATCATTCTTTGGACTTAAGAAGGGCTAATTCTATGTTATGATACCACGGGCTGTGAATATCATAATCCCCCATTGTGAACTCTGTATTGATGACTGAAGTGTGAAGTCTTTATTGCAGAATATTTGTCGTGTGTCTTTTCTCTCAGTTCCTATGGAGACACATGAAAGTTTTGACTGATTTTTTTTCCCTTTTTCCCCCATGATTTCATCTGGTTTCCGTTTTTCAGAAAGTTTCAGCAAGTCTGATTTATTTATTTGTGTGAAACTATGTGCTGTAAAAGGATTACCTTGTTAATTGTTTTTTTTTAGTGCAGTTAAAAAAAAATCTCATGCTTAAATAAGTGCTAATGTTTTCACTTCTAAAGTTGCCATGTTTACTGCCACAATAAGGAGACAGTCATTTTATTATCTTAAGGAATTTTAATGTGCCAAAACCAATCTTTTGTACATGATTTTCAATACATTCCCCATGCAATGGTCTCAGTTTTGCACATTTCCTAATCTCTAATAGTCTAAATGCCTGTGCAATCCCTACATTATGATGTATGAACATGATTGCTGATACTGTGTTACAAGAAGAGCTTTTTTTTGTTGTTGTTGTCGTGACTCATTAATTATATTTCTAATACAGCAACATTTTCTACAATAAGTTTTCCCTCATAAAAAACTTCAGAACTTCATTAGTTTGACTGTGGCATCGAGAGGTGAATTTTAGTCATTCATGCCTCTGTTTTCTAACCTTTCTTTGTAGTCTCAAAAGTGAGTGTATTTTTTACTGTGCATAGTGTATACATGCCAATTTCCAATGTTTTGCTGCATCTGAATTACATTCTGATTTTTTAACCTTTTTTTTTTTTTTTTTTTTACAATGAGGGCTTTTTATTCTTCTTTCGATTTCACATGATGAAAAAGTAGCTGGCATGGATTTTCTCAGTCTTTCCAGAGAGCATCACCAGGCAGGGACCCAGTCATGGAAAATCTCAGCCAACATGAAGAAAAAAAAGTTAAGAAAATGAAAACAGGTTATAATTTAAACCAGACTATCAAACTTCTTGACAAACAGACACTAGGTTATATTATAGCAGTTTATTCAGGAGCCAGATGGCAAGAAAACCTTTTCATGCTATGTGATGGGACATCTCTTTCTAAGCCAAACAGAATTACATTGTAGACTACAGCTTGGGTAGCCAGATTTCAGTCTTCTGTTAAGCTTTGTATCAGCTTTATGAAAACCATAAGAGACTAGTTTATTTAGCAAGACTTTTTTTTTTTTTTTTTTTTTTTTTTTAATTGGGGTGGCACCACAAAAGGTAGTGTGCTTTTTATCATCTGTGTCTGAGAAAGCATCATAGACTTACAGGTACCACTGCTAGAAGGTTAAATAGAAGGTTAAGAACAAAAGAGGAAAGAAGTAAGGAAGAACCTCCAACCAGTCCTTCAGATGCATTTGGACCTCATGCATACCATCTTGGTTTGTTTCATTCGCCTTTTGAAACTCACTTCTCTCTCCAGTTCATTTCATTCTAGAGCTGACTTGTTTATCATTTCCTTTGGTTCAGCCTCTAACTGAAGTATCAGAGCTATCTCCTCACTGTACAGGGATGTTCATTGTTCGTGTTTATTTTAACCTTAATATCTTCTTTCCCCATCCTCTCCTTTTTCATTTTTATTCTTCATGATTGTATAATCTACAATGCGTAGCTGAATTGGTGTAAACCTAATTTAAAGCAAGTGCACCTGTGTTCTAGGAATATTTAGTGCGATAAGATGGATTTCATTGTAACTGGGTGAATTATAGTATAAAACTCACTAATAAAGGCAAAGCCACAACAGGGAGGACTCTGAGACTACTGACAGAAATGGCAGTGATGGAAGGAGAAGCAGTATGTCAAGTGTGCAGGGAAGAGAGTGGGAACAAGACAGAGACTGTGTGAGAAGTGCTTCCCACAGCTGTTGGCTATGTTAGGTCTTGTACACATTGTACCGATCAGCGCACACATACTTTTTCACCTCCTTTTTTCAAGAAAAATATTAAGCAAGTTGGTTTTCAGATACGAATTCTTGCTTCAGCTCATCTTTCACATCCACTCATTCTTTCCCTCTGCCTTCAAAAGCAAGTCCAAAGAGAAACACTGAGTAGTTCCTATTTTACGCACGGTATGTGCCTTATCCTGTGAATCAGTGACTTTGTTCCTTGGTACCAAAGTAAGTTGTACTGTACGATACTAAATTGTTCGAATCTGGGCTCTAAGGTGGAACAACTGAAGAATCTGTTACTTTATGAGCAGTTTTTCTTTTTTGTTGCTATTATACAGCATTGTTTCAAGCACACAAAATTGCAGAATATATATTCATTAAGTTTTGTTATATTATCAGCAGTTACTCAGAAAATTGCAAAGCACAGGTTTTGTGTTTTCTCTTTGGTTCTCATTGATTTGAGGGAAAGTTTCAAACACCTTAGTCATCATTTGTATACCTATTCTTATACTAGAAACTGAAACTCACAGCTGAAACAGTGATTCTAATCTCTTACTTGCAACTAATTCTTCTCTAAAATATGCAAAATAGATTTGGGACTGATAAAGAATCTTGAATTTGAACCTCCTAAATTTCCAGGACTTTGAACTTGCATCAGGATTTCACAAATTACACGCATTTCCATTATATGCTAAAATCAGGAGGTAAAAAAATGCTCTACTTAGACATTCTCTGATTGTATATTTCAGTCTAAGTTCTGTGTGGAGCTCATCCTAGATCAAAAGGGTTTGAACAATTTACTTGTAAATATGAACAGGAAAATATTTTTCCAACACTATTCCAGCCATTTAGTCCAGTTACCTTTTAAATAAGTAACACAGTGTAATTTTAGAAGTGTTAATAATGGTTAGCTGGTAGTTCCAGCCACACATCCCTGTACAGTCTCCCAACATTGCTGAATCTTTTTAACATTCCAGCTGCTTATCATGAATTGAGGTTGTTTTTTTTTTTTCCTACTATTTTACCTATTGATGAAGTGAGGCAGGGGAAGATTGCATGATGCAGTAGTGGTCACAGAGTAAGTACCAGAGCTAACTTAAGCAGCTTCTTCCTATTGCTGACACCAAGGCTTTAAAGGTTTATCTTGGTACATTATTAATGGAAGTGATTGCTTTTGCCTTTTTTTTAATCCAGACTGTAATGTAAGTATATGGTATATATTTGTTCTTTGTATTGCTCTTCAGATTTATTGTGGTCTTTCAAATCATGTTTACATGAATCTTTGATAGAACAAAACATCATGGACTTTTAAATTAGAAATATTAGGCAATAAATAGGATAGCTGAAAATTAATAATAAAATGTAGGTGGCTTTTACTGCTAATTTAATTAAGTCTGTATCATGTGTAAAATTGCATTTAGACACACAGGTAGAGCTGCTTATCCATATTGAAATGTAACTCTCATATACCATTTGAAAACAAGCTGACATGTAACTTCCTATAAAAAAAAGAAATATTCTAAGATATCCAATATATCTGTGAATAAATGAGATGTGCAGAAGTAAAAAAGGAAAAAACAACTTTGAGTTGTCTAAAGAATTACGTGACAATAAGAGAGGTTTTGGTTTTTTTCCTTATTGATTATTCCCATAACTTAAGGTTTCACAGTTAGATTGACAACTGAGTTATTTGCCCATACCTAGTGACTGACAACAGATAATGGAAAGGCTTTTACCATGATATAACAGCAGAGAATAATTTCTAATTTACTACTATAGTTCTCATCAAAAGTACCCCAGCAAAAACAGTAGATTTATCACTTCAATTACTGGAATTTCACATTTAGTTTAAAGAGACATGTTTCTATAATGTGACAGGCTTTACAGATTCTGAAATTCTTCAGACATTTCAGCTATCAGAGTAATCAGGGAAGGATATAAATGAAAGCAATTGTTTTAGTTTTATAACTTTCACTGCTGTCTACTGGCAAGAAACGAAACAGGCCATAAACTGATGGTCTTTGCCAAGTCTATAAAAGGAAAAAAAAAAGAAAATCCGTATCACAGTCATTTTACTTTTTTAAAAAAACTGTCTAATACTGGATAGAAATAACATTAAAATAGTATTCAATTAACATCTGCAAATTAATTTTATATGTATATATTTTTAAATTACCCGCCTAGTGATAGTTAAATGTTATTTACCTCAAAATATATCAAGTATATTTTTAATGCATTCATTGATATCCATTCTGTACAGCTTGCATGCCTCAAGCTATAAGAGAGAACCAAAGTATTAAAAGAAACGCTAACATAAAAACCAGTCAACAACCATAGGCTTGTGTACGCTAGATGTGTCCCAATAGCATGTCAGGGAATATGTGCCCACATAGTCACATATGCCCCTTTTCTTCTTCTTAGAGTGCCCTGATTTCCTGTGCAAAGACAACTTTTACATTGAAGCTGATCAGGGACTCAGGATACTCACCAAAATGCTGGTGTGTTGTGGCACCTTCTCATCAGTCAGCTTAAATTGAGTAAAACATCTCTGTGGAGTACTGTGCTGTACTTCCCATCTTACAGCAAGGTAAATCAGTGCACCACAGGAGATCTGATCTCTCTAGGTTCACTTCAGGAGATTTGGATCTGTCTCTGGATAAACAGCCTTTATCCTCCCATGCTCATGTACATGGACAGTTCTTCCAGAAATCTCCCTTTTGTGGACAACCCTTGGCAATCTCTCACATTTCTCATTAAATAAAAGGTTTTGAAGGAAGCTTTCATAAAGGATCTCTATGAGAGAAAGTCTGCACATTTCCATATAGGATTCCTAGTTCTTCTGCAAATAGTCATTACTCTTAAATACAGTCTTACTCAGAGGTCTTCCTATCTCCTCTCAGGCCAGGAAGCAGGTGTTTAGGACTGGAATCAAACCCATATGTCTTGAGTGCACACTACAGAAAGCTTTCACTAATATGCTAGGTCAGGCATACTCTATTGTGTCACCCACACCAAGGTGCTAGCATGGCAAAGCACCATAATAAGACCTCACCAACTAGTGAAAGCAGTGGGGATTTTGCCACACCTGTTGTAGAATTCATAAATAAATTGACACGATTGCGATATTTGGTATAAATAAAATGCCATTGCACATGGTGCCTCTAATAGTCTGATGATTGCTAGGGTACAGCTTGTATTACAGAGCATACATTTACTTGAAAAAGGGGAATTTATCTGTTGTATGTGAAAGTGGTCTTTTTTGGGATTTGCTGTAGAAGTAGAGCACTTAAGTAGTTAATCCAGCTCTACAATTTTATTGTGTGTTACAGCTGAATTTTCAAGAAAGGCTGTGATTTAGATCACAGAAAGGAAGTATCTAAATGCTATATATGGTGTCAAATGTGCATAAGTGATTAAGCACATTTGTTTATGAGGTACAGTACTTGAGTGATAATGTTTATGAAGAGTTCTGTTAGGGTGAACAACATAGCTGCAGATTAAGAGACTAGATTACGTTTATACCCACTGATTGAAAATAGATATTAATAGATTGGTCACGTATTCCAATATTCTTTATTTTTTGTTTATTTACTCTTACAGAGGCCAGGGAGGTGGTTTTCATTAGTTCTGTGCCAATGCAGTTTTAACCTCTCAACCTTAAGAGAGCAAAGTAAGGGACTTTCAGTTCCAAGGCGGCAATTTATATAGATTCTTCCTGTCATAATTGCAGGTAGCAGTATTTTGACACGATTAGCATTTTATTTATAATATTCATAAAGTATTAATTCTGGCAGTTTAGCAGCATAAGTGCTAAGCCTAAGTTAAATTTGGGATAAGTGTTTTTTTAACAGAATTTTTTCAAATAGTTTCATCTCACAGTCATGAAGAATGGCAGATGTTTGCAAATCTTGGCATAAAACTGATTGAAATATTTTAAGAAAACTGAAATAATGTCAGTGGCAAAATTTATTTTACCAAGTGCAGATGTAAGACATCAAGTTCTCAGACTGATGGCAGAATTAACAAAAAACACCATCTGGTTCAATAATTATCTGAAAATACCCATATTCTTGGATTTGTTTTAATACCACTTTGTTCCAGCTTTATTTTATCTGTGTTTGCACACCAATGAGACTAGATTGTGCAAAATGAATACTACTTCCATCTGATCATTTTTAAAAAACAACTTTTTTTGCATGAATAATGAATCTTTGAATTGTTACTAAACAAGCAAATTATTTGCGTATGTGTCACATCGGTTATCAAGTTTGCACATATGACAGCTTCAACAGCCGTCACATAAAATGCATAGAGCTTGTAACCATATGTTTTTGCTTGACAAAAAACTAAAACTCAAGATCAATTTTCAATATGGAATGCACAAATTAACACTTTAAAATGCACCACAAATTTGGCAAATTTTGCAGAAATAGCACGTTTCTAGATATTAGCTGGTATCTTTGGATTCGACCTTAAGGTATTCAATCATTTTGATTAAAAGACTGATTTCTCATAAAACCACAGTCTGTTGGAGGCGCAAAGCCAATGACATTTGAGCATTCATATATTTTCATAAACTTTGAACAATGTCAGTGAGACACCTACCTCTTCAATCTTGGCCACACAGCAGCAGGGTATTCAATCTTTCTTTAGCTTAAGACAGAAAATTTGAATATCAGCATAGGGTTATTAATGTGACAGTTCACATGGCGTGCACCATGTTGATTCTTAAAAAGCAAATCTGTGGAATGTATGGAACACTCTGCTTAGCACTCTTGCTGTTAAAAATCTAACACAAAGACTTAAAATGCATTTTTGCATCTTGATCGTTTCACTTATTAGTAAAACATAAAGAAAATTGACTACGGTTTTACACCTTGGAAGTTACTGGTATTATTTCTGTGATTAAAGATTAAAGATGTACATTAAAGATGTACAACAGAAACCATACTGTATTATTTCATTCCTTTTGTTTGTAGAAATGGCATTAGCAAGTGTCTAAGCAGACATGCAGCTAAATATTTAGTTACTCCACCTCCCTGTCTTTCTTGGCTGAATTAACATCTGTCAGAATTTATAGCATTCCAAATAAACAAATAGACACACACCACCCTTATTTCTTTAAATTTCGATTTTTGAGTAATATAATGCTCTTCAATGTAAGCATGTCATTTTACATTACATCATGTTGTAGGTCAGAAGCAATGTAACTTTTTATGATGCATTGTAAATGACAAAACATGCTGCAATATGTGATATATATTGGTATGTGCCCCTGATAACATCGCTTTTTCTTAAGAGTGTTGTCGCCTGAGCAGCTTGGGAGAAACCAGATGGGCTGTGAGGGGAGGATGAGCAATTCTGTCTTGCCCAAACTGCAAATGTGACAACACACTGTTAAGACAGGAGACAGTGAGGTGCATGTGTTAATATAATGTAAGGCACCCACAGATGTCCCAAAGTTTTCATTTAAAAAGCCTTGCTAAACAAACAAAACCCAGAATCTCATCCTGTTTCAGTGATAGTGGGAAAATCCACTACTACTGTTGTACAAGGTGGGGTAGAAGTCAAATTAAGCTCAGATCCATGGATGCCTGCTAATAAGCACTGACCACTCCTGACTGGAAAGAAACAATGACCGTATCTTGCAATTCAGCATTGCAGTCCTCTGAGCAATTCCAGATTCACTGTTATAATCTAAAATTTCTGTAGCATCTCCTGCCTTAAAGAATGTTGAAACCTGTTACAATCTTCTAGCACATTCAGAAGACTTCACTCCCCACTGAAAATCAGACATAGCTGAGGTCAAATTTGTAGGGTTTTCAACAGAGAGCAACGTTACATGACTAATGTCGTTTTCAGTTTAAGCTGTAGAGGAAACCCAGATAAGCATACTGTAACTAAAAAAATACTGGAATTTTACCAGGACAGCCTTGGTTTTGGATAATATGCTGCAGGAATCTACCCAGAGTGTCTCATCTGAAAAATTGCACAGTATTTCCAACTGCATGGTGCTTCACAGTGATAGCAACAAATGTAGTAAGAAGTCAATGTTCTTAATGACTTGAAATGTCCTAGTTTGGAGAATAAAAGGGCTTTATCCCATGGTATTGTGACCCTGTGTGCAAATTGTTCAATGTTATGCTTTCAGTACTACCAGTTTGCACTCATTGTGTCTTCAGACTGTGAACCATTTCAATGGGTTACTTCCCTCAGCTCCTGTGTTTGTGCAGGATCAGTCACAATAGTCCTAAAATCAATTACAATATATAAATTGTCAATAAAACACTACTAACACTATTTATTGCTGTGCGGAGGTCATTGCTGACTCAGAAGCAAAAGCAGCATGAAGAGGAGGCTCACCACAAACTTGCCTGTGCATTTGCACCTATCTTGATTGAAGAATTGTCCTCTCCAGTCTCCACCTCAGTTTCTGAGATTAATGAGGTTGTAGGCATAACGTTAGACCCACAGGGCAAGTTGTGGTGCTGGTTTAGATGGTATTACCCATCCATGTATTTGGTTGTGTGTATATTTCTCGGTTGATTACATACTGGTTTATTGTTGTGAGGTTGGTTGGACTTAATTTTTACAAATGGCAGAGTTGGTCATGGTTGCCTAAATAAAAAGTAGTAAGCTACATCCATCCAGAAGCCTATAATAAAGTAACATCCTATCTTAGTAACTGTGCATATTTGGAGGTGTGCATCTGTATAACTTTTTTGTACAAAAAAAACAGGTTTTGTTTGCATTTAGTTTTAGACTCTTTCCTTATCTTTAGAACTCTTTGGCTTTACTATACCTACTCCTGCCTATGCAGTTGAACAAGTTGTTCACAGAAATCTTCTGGAGAGTTTTGTTTGAGTTCTGTTCTCTTCAACAGTAGAAAAGTGAAGGGATAGGAAAAATAATAATAATAAAAATAAAATGCAGTAGAAAATTATTTTGCATACTGGTTAAAAATGCCTTAACTTGAAGAAGACTGTTATTTTATGTACCCAGGTTAAGGTCTTTACTGAAGCCTTCTAGCAATGAAGGGATTTCTTTCTTTTTCCCAAGACTTATAAAGAGAATGTTGCTATATAATGAAAGATTCTACAGGACAAAATCTTTCCTATTTTAACACAGATACCATGTCACTGCCTCTCTTCTACTTGTGCGGTTGTGTTGAAAGCTATATGAATGGCTGAGCTGTTTCAAAAAGCTTGTATTTTCAATCTGAGCAAAGGATAACTGGGAGGTCTAAGAGCTTCTTGATGCTTCTTTTTCCAGTAACTTTTCTTCTTCCTCATTCAGCTGCAATAGAAATTGGGTGGGAATTGATAATCCTTTAGGAATGTAGCTTTTGACACTTATCTGGTAGATGATAATTAATGCATTCCAAGAGGATTATCATAGTGGACGGTAGTTATAAAAGAGTGACATTCCATTTACGTGGATGAAACTTTAATATATGGCTAGCTACCATGTAGTTTTAGGAGAAATCTCTCACCTTTCAGCTGCCGTCAGCATAGCTCCACCCATTCCAGCTGTAATGAGAGTAACTGTAGGCGCAGGCAGTTTTTACCAGTATGTTACCAAGCCTTAAAAGCACAGAAAACCAAAATATTAACACAGCATGTACTTAATTGTTTCTGAGATGTTCACAATGAAACATTTTAGGTTTATTGGCTTCAAGAGGAGTAATGTTTGCAAAGAATTTGGAATAGAGGATGAAGGCTGGGGGCGATGGGATTGAGACAGATAACTGATCTTTGTAAGCCGCATTTTAATTATAAACTCCACTCTAGTATTGCAATGGAATGAAAGTTTCATGGACAAGTTACTCAGAACTATCTTTAAAAACTCTTGCAAATTGCTGTATTCTTTCACTCATAAAGTAAATTTTTTATGATTTATTATAATGCTTTTGGGCAAGATTAGCTGATCTGCTCTACTGGGCAGACCTGTGAAGGAAAGCAGACCCTATCCCTGGAATCAGTGCGATTTAGAAATTACCATCATATGGGGCAGGATTCTGTCCCCCCACATGAGTCTGTGAATCATTTGGCTTAGTCGAAAGGACCAGTTTCTTTATGGTTTTGACTACTGGGGGGTAAAATTTCCCATAGGAGATGTATGAGTTTTGTATCTGTTTAAAATAAAGAATATTGAGGAGGATGATAGCTATAAATTACTGCCTTTAGATTCAAAGTGTTACAAAACACAATATGTCAGCAGCAAAAAGGTTATAACTGATAATCTCATGCATTGCTGTACAATCAAGGTAATTTTTATAACCTTAAAGCAATATCCCACTATGATTCAACTGCAGAAGAGTTGACAATATACACTTGAATGTACCTTTGCATTTGTTCTTCTTTCTCATAAGTTAATCTCATGAAGGAAGTGTTGCAAGCCATCAGACATGGATGGGCTTTGTTTTCTGTTTCACTGCACTGACTTCTGTATTGCATTGTGGATGCTATATGGATGTTAACAGGCTCACTGTACTAATCCATAGCAGCAACCCATCCCTCTTCAGCAAGAAAATCTTGTTTCTAATATTTCATTAATATGTTTGTTTGATTCAGTATTTGGATTTATTGCCTGTTTATGTGGTTAGCTACCTTTTTGTATGAACTGCTGCCAATCTGTAAAAAAACATGCTGAAAAGTAAATCAAAGATGTCAGGCAATTCTTGAAACTACAAGAGTAGTTTCAAAATCACGGTATTCTGTAAGGTACCCAAGTAGAGGTCAAATTCCTCCAACACTTTCTGATGCACAGTAAAAATTATATAAATGTTGGATAAAAAAAGCCATCACAAAAAATGCATTGCATTTATGTAGAAAACATATTTGTGTCATTGAGTTGTAGATGTAGGAAATGGAAACAATTTATGGGATCCCCTAGTCGAACCCACATGAGGTACATGACTGCTGAATAAAATCTCTTCTGTAGTACTCTGACCAGTCTTTGCTGTGAAAAGCACAGATCCATTTAAACTGAAATTTTAAATGGTTTCAAAAAGAAAGAAAAATTCAACATTTTTAAGAATGTAAACTCAACATCTCTGAGAATCAGCTCTTTTTAAATATCCCAATGCAGTATATATCATAGCATTGGAGCTGATGTAGAGAAGTAGTTATATTTCAATCATCAAAAGCTTCATTTTCTCCCCAGTATTTATATTTTTTAATATTCCACTTCATAAAATGGTATTATCTTGTTCATATTTTGATTATCACAAGTGAGGTTATTTTTTTTGTTCTGAAGTATCACTTTAGCAATATATTAATAATGTCAGATGTCTGCTGACCTATGTTGCAGTACTTCCTTACAAATTAGTAAGCCTACAATGAATTTACACTTATATAATGAATGTAACCCTAACATTTTAGACAGGGCCTGACTGAAAATTTTTGACTACCCATGGCAAATATTTTTACTTGTTTCAGTGGGATTTGGATCGGGCCTTTAGAATTTACATTAAGGGCAGTCCTAAGGCCATCTTCAAGACCAGACTTCGGTGCTTCACGGATGACAAGCCTACACTCTGAGGGACAGCCACAGCACACCTTAAGGTTCTTATGTGCTGTGATGGAGTAGCACGTATCCAGGATGCCTGGCTAGGCCATACACAGATATTGTGGCAATTATATCAGAGGCACAGTAGAAATAAGTACCACGAGTATAATGAATATGGGAGATATCTTCAAACTAAGAGGAATCCTGGAACAAGTTAAGTCAGTTAAAGTCTCCTTGATCTCCCATTATTTTTTGCAGTAATATTTTTCTTTCTTTTTGCTTTGTGCTGATTTATTGCATATCTATATTGTTAACTTCTTTGGGCTTCTAAGAAAATCTCAGTTTTATCTGGCCCCATGGCAGACTTTATGACAACTTGATGTTTCTTGGCCCCTCACTTTCAAATGATGAGGGTTGCAGTCTGCTGTCTTTTTGACATTAGAGAAATAGTTCTAGATAACTCTGCAGATTAGTGCAACAAACGTAGTGTGGTACCCAAATGTTTCAAAATATTTCGGGTGAATCTCAGTCTCATCATCACCACATTGGCCTATTCTCTCCTATTCCAAAAAGTACTCATATGTATGCTAAATCTGGCTTGATTTCTTCTTCCTTTCATTTTTTAGGTTCAAATAGTAATAATGATTAATAATATAATGGCCCTAAGACATTTATTTCCTCTTTCAAAAAGGGAGTAAGTAAATTTATTCCTTCACAAAAGGACATCAGTTTTAAAGTGTATAGGGAAAATGTATCAAAATATTAATTAGACTTTTATTTTGGTAGTTTGCATTAGACAGATGGAATTCTGATCTTTAACAGCATCATGACTCATGAAACTGCTTGTGTACTAAAATGCCATTATTAACACAACAGTAGTTTTCAGCAGTTGGTAATTATTGGCATAATTAAACATTTATCAAGAAATAAGTATTTATCATTCATTAAACTTTCATTAAAAATCCATCTTAGCACAAGCTAGATTAGCCGGTGATTTTCAAGTGATAACTTCTTAACTTCTGGCAGGATTGTAGAGCATTTTGGTGGCAAAGAAAGTCATGTATAACGCAACCTTTCACGTTTTGTCAATAGTTATAACATTGCAGATTTAGGAGTATTATTTTTAAACATTCTGTAAGAGTCAAATAAGAAAGTACTTGGGTTTTTCTGTAGGGTTTACCAGCTTTGGCACTTTTTATCAGTGTATTTGGGAAAGCAAGATGCCCTTAGCTGTGAAAAGCCAGTCCTAAGTATGCTTTATAACTGAATTTACCTGACTTAAAATCCCTCAAAGCCTGCTATGTTTGCATATATCAGGACATTGACATTTACTTTTGTGAATGGGCGTTCTCATAAAATCTGCCTTATGATATTGCCAAAGGACAGAAACTTAGACTAGACATTTTTAATTGGGAAATTTTGAAGATCTGTCTGGTCCTGATATAATGTTTTCCAGCCCTAATATTTCTTGTTGCTAAAGAGGAAAATGTGCAAGTTTATTATTTGAAAGAATGAGACCTGTTACATCTTTGAAAGGTTTTGGTTTTATTTTGCAGTGTCAGACATTATTCCTGGTCTGTTCAGTTTTTATCAGTTCCTTTAGATGGCAGATTTATTATTTTTTGCCATGTTTAGGTATGAATAAAGATAATTTGTGTGAATTCCAACATGCTGACAAATAAGGTTTAGTCAACACCCTGTAGTTCTCTCTCATTCCATTTTTCTTATTTAAATGTTCTTAAGTCTTTTCTCCTTGACTATTTGTTGGGTTTTTTGTGTGGTTCTCTGCTATTCCTACTAACCCCTGTTATCACAGAAGCACTGGTTTAGTTAATCTTGAAGCTACCAATTGGCTACTTTAACTTCCAGTCCTTTGTTTCTTCTCTTGCTCATAGGTACGATAGTATATATCATTTAACCCCTCCTAGGCAGTCTCTGTTTTGCAAGAGGTACCAATTTGGCAAGGTTAGTGTAAGTTTAAAGCACTCTAATGTGATTGTCTAGATTGTGGGGGAGAAAAAAAAAAACCCAATATTCTGTGAGCAAGACTGTCTCGTAAAGCTCCTTCATGTACGTACGAGTGCTTCACATCTTAGCCCATATTCAGCAACTTTGTATTTTCTCTTGGGCAAAAAATTTACTGTATCAGTGCTTTTATGTCACAAGAATGAATTGAATTCGTACCCTTTAGTGCAAACAACAATAGACAGAGTGGTAACCTAGTGGAAAACAAATAGACGCCCCGTCCCTTTTGGGGATTCAGAGAGGTTCAGAAAGATGGAGCTGACGGTAGAGAGGTGGCAGATAAAAACAGGCTGAAGCAGGAAAGAATCCTGCGGTCATTTATTACCATGCCATCTTCATAGTGTTTGCTGAACCAAGGTGCAGAGTAATGATTCAGACAAATGATGTTAATAATAATAGCTGGCCCTTTGGCAAAAATGGAATACCTAGTTTTGCAGCATGAGACCTAATCAGATTCTCCAAAACTTGCTTCAGAAGGATAGAATTTTTTGTCTTCAGGTTTTCCATCAACTGATTCTCTTTGGACACTGTATTTTTAAAGGAAGCAAAGTTATGAGCAATTATTTTCTGTTGCGGGGGAAGAACAATTTTAATTATTATGATATTTAAAATGTACTTTAAAGCTAGTTTTAAAATATTATGTTATTTCTAGTTTATTTTTGGTGGAATTTGAACTGTTAAAATCAATAGTATCTACAAGATGCTCTTAGTGATCATGGATTACTTCATTGCATTTACAAACTTTCTGGAGTTCATTGTCTTTTTTTCTTTCCCCCATTATCAACAAAGAATTCACCTCTTTTGTTCTAAGTGAATAATAGCAAGTATGCTTTACAATATTTTTTTGTTGCACACAGAGTATCACCAGTAGAGGTGAGCTCCATGTAAAGCCTAGCTGTGGATTTTAAACACAGGGTGGATGTTAGTGCTGATTATCTGATTAATTGCTTTGATCTGTTGTTAGGTCAACAGATCTTTTATTTGTACATAAAAGAACATTTTCACCCCCAAAAGCTTACTCGCCATTTTGTACTGTTCAGATATGATATGGTTTTGTTGTTCTTTTAAATAATACCTGCAGTTTTAGGCATATAGGTTGCAATTATTTTTATTAGCTGCTGTTCCGTTAACAACCAACATCTGTTTTAATCTAAACATCATCAGACTTATTAATTAGGTACATTTTGGCATCAATTTATCACACATGCTTTGACACTTTTGATACTTGAAGCATAAGCTATTATGTGTAATGAAAAAAAATAAGTATGATTTGGAGTCAGTGTTATACATCATCTGTAGGGGACAATTATGTTGGCATGTGGGAGGTTAATGTACACACTCTAGATTCCTTTGCTTGATTTGCTGTTTTCTTCTTCATAACTCTAGGTAAACAGTTTGTGCTGCCATTTAATGCACAGGTTAAGTGTAGTTGCAGGCTATTATACATCATTAGAGTAAGTAATATTCAGCTGTGGAAGAAAGATGGAAGCTTTTCACTTGTAGCCACTTGGACATTTCATTTTTCATCTAGTATGCCACAGCAAAAATTAGTTGTGGCAGGCCTGATGTAATTTATAGCCTGATACCCTGAAATTAAGCAATGAATCACACCATTTTGGCTGATTAGAGTTAATGCATTTTTTCCAATGTCATATTTTGTAAAACAATGCAGTCTATTGTAAACTTTGCCTTCTCAGACCTAGTAATTTCTCACAGCAACCTGTGCAATGGATAGTACCATGTACAGTGCACTCTATCACCACATTTCTTTTGTACTGTAGTTATCTTCCACTTTAAAAAGACAGTCTTCCCTTTCTTTCCTAATTTTTTTTTTTCACTAGAAAACATCAACTTTCCTCTCCTTCTGTCTCCCACCCTCCATTCTCAATCCAGACAATTCAAAAGCAAACCACAGAGTAACGCAATTCAGTGCAGCCTGATTGAAAGTGCAGGATGTAATGATCAAGTGAGTAGAGACCATTGGATTGTGCCTCAGGCCTTCGCACTCTGGATCTGGTCAATAGTAAATTTATTACTAATCAAATCCAATAAATACAAAACAGCATACATTTATTTTTATTTGTCACTTAGCTGGTCACAGAATAATAAAATAGGTAAGCCAGAGACTGCCTTTCAGAAGAAAACACTGTGGCTGATGCATACTGCACTTAAAGCTCCTATATGTTACAAGAAGGCAGTTGGTACCTGAGAAGCGTCATTGTGTATGCCTGATTACCAGTGGGCATTGTGTCCCACTTGCCTGTGGAATATATTAGTGGTGCCAGCTCTTGAGTTTGTAGGGTTCTGTTGTCTGAGATACTTTGTGATAGGGAAGAGGTATCACTGAACAACAGGATCTATAGGTATTAGTGTCAAGAAGAATAATATCTTCCTCACCCTTTCTCCTGGTTATTGCATGGGTTATTCAAAGACTGGGATGAGTTAATAGAAAACAAAGAAACTAAAGGTGATTGGGGAGGGGAGAAGAATCTACAACATAGCTGAGACATGTGAATTTTACTGTTGCCAAAAATAATGTGCGACTGTTCTTTCCCCCCAGAGCACTAGCATGCATAAGAGTACATGACATAATCATTGCAGGCATCTTACACCATGTAAAACTGACACAGACAAACAGTGCATAGCTAATGTAAAGCTAACATTCAGTATCCAGGATTTTTTTGTATTCACATATTTTTATATGTGTGTGCATGAAATTTAGCTAAAAATTCTTGATGCTGCAATTTGTTACGCGGACACATTGTGAATTACAAAGTGTGTGCTGAAGATACAACCTGAATAAAATTATTGGGAGTATTTAACAATATGAAAAGTGCAGCATATGTAGCTTGGAATTCTCACAGTATGAAATGCCTCCTTTGTAGCTGCTGGAATCCCTGTATTTTTGAATGGTTTATGAAAAAAGCCAGCCACAGTCTGCAACACATAGGAGAAAAAGGCAGCACACCTGCAAGACTCCAGCCTACCTTGTTCACACCCAAGATAGGAGAAAATGATTTATTATCTGTCTCTTGAATTTCTCTGAGCATTCTGTCTAAACCTTAAAAGCAGATTACATTTGTGATTAAACCTTAACAAATGTTGTTTTAACTAGACTGCAATATATGTTATTGACAACACGCTTTTTTCCCCCCTGAAAATAACATTGGTGCTTAGGCATGCAATTTACAAAAATGACAAGGAAGGGTGGTACTTTTCCCAAGGTGAATGCGAGTTGACTGATTAGCTGGTATTTTAACTTAGATTCTTGCAAATTACAGACATAAGAAACCCTGCAATTTATATGTACTTTAGAAGTGAAAGCTTTAATCCCATGATTCATGAAAGTAAAGTGGTAATAATTTAAGTACCATATTTTATTTATCCCTCAGAGTTGTCAGCTGATACCAGAAGTATTCTCACTATTTTTGGGTTGCTGCCTTTGGCCACCTAATTGCTTCTTAGGAAGTAAGAGGGAAATTGCTTATATAACTACATGGATTGTCTTTGGCAACGTCAAGCCAAGGCATCAATCAGTCCATCTGGGTAAAATCACAAGCTGACTCCGATATTGCTAAATATTTATACTGTCAAATACACACAGACATCCAGATGAAAAGAGGCATTCATTAGGAATGCTCCAGCTTGTCAGTTTAAAGATGTAGATTAGAGCAAAACCTCCCACTATGATACTGAGTGCTCAGGAAAAGTCTATATTTAGCCATTCTGAGCAATAAATATCATCATATTGCCTCATTTAGGTAAATAGAGAATGAATATTGTCAAGATGATCTAGAGATAATGTAAACAGATCCTTGTTCAGAGTCTGTGTTACTAGGGTAAATTCCAGGACATTGGTGTGCTGCTGATGCTTTTTGATTTAACCCTTTTTCTTAATTGCCTTCCCCTCTTCTTTACAGTAATAGTAAAATTTGTTCCTTGCAGATGAGAAGGGAAGGGGGAAGGCGGGGGAGAAAAAGATAAGGTGGGGTTTCTTTTTAAACAAAAGGTGATTTCAAATTCTGAGTTGTTACAGTAATTAGTAGTTTTGCTCTAATATTTTCTTGGCACTGCTAAAGGCTGCTGCTGCTTTTGCTGGAAAATACGGATATCTGTAGCAACGCTGAAGCTCATTCCAGAGTTTAACATGGGAACTGAGAAAGCCCATCAGTCGGAAGAACATCACAGCTCTGAGGCTGAGACATGATTTCAAGAGTGCACCCAGTTAAGACTCATGGTGGAATTTCTTTTATAGCACTGTTGGGGTTTTTTTTTTGTGATAAGATGAGCAAATTGTAAGAAGAAGTGATGAAAGATGACGGCTTTAACAAGAAATAAGTTACTGTCCTGCTTCAAACTGGGTGGTTTGTCCTGAAAAATTAAGAGTAAAATTTGTTCCCTATCCTATGTACACAAAAAAGACAGCAGAAGGGTTTTTTTACCTTTTGGGGAAGGCCTGTGCCTCCCTCTGTAGAACTGGCACCTTGGAAGTTGCATACAAGGAGAGTGGTGGCTGATGTCAAAGTTTTAGTTAATTACACTAGATGATTTTTTAGATTAATAATTAACATCTCTCTTTATAACTAAATATCTGTAATTAATCAGCAAATCATAATGTGGAGAGTAATTAACTTCAAACTCAAATCTTAACAGAAAATCCATATTACTATCCAGTATCATTAATTACTCCAGTAATCAAAGTTATCCCTCATGGGATTTGACATAAAGCTTTGTAGGTTTATAAACCAAGCTATTATCACAAAAAAAAAAAAAAACCAAACCAACCAAAAACCACATTTTGAAAGGAGCTTCAAATAGCATTATAGATAACTAAAGTATTAGACTTGAAATTTAAACAAGTTTTCATTTTGTCTGTGTTACATTGTCAATAATCCACTCACTGAAGCTGGGTAAGTAACTAAGAGTACACTTCCCTTCTCACCATGTGTATGCCAGTTTTTGTTTTGTTGGGTTATTTTTTTCCTTTTGGAGCTATAGCAGTGATTTCTGTCATTTATCACCGCCTTTTAAAAATATGCCACACTTTCTGGTAGATTTTGCTGCGGTGCTATCCACGCTAGTTAGCTGTTTAAGGGAGGAATTGACAGCCATTTATGTCCTGCCATTATTCGCAAGAAAGTACAAAACAAAAAGGATTGAGCTAAAAGATACAGAGAAATCTTTAGCTGTTGATTAGTCAGTGTTCAATGGGAAAAAAAGGACAAAGTGGGGCTGTTGTGCCAAAAAACTCTCTGAAAACAAATCTTATTTTAATTAGCATGGACATCACAACTAGAAAGATTTGGAATGTGTTCATTTTAATTTTTAATAAACAGGGAAGCCAATAGTACCATTGTAGCACACTGAAATCCCTTAGCTGTTTTTCATTTAGAAAGTTAGGAGTTAAAATTGAGTCTAAAATCCACATTTCAATTATATTATCACCTAATCTTCCAAGTGCGCATATCCGATACTGTTCTTTTGTGTGGCAGCTGTAAAAATTGTAAGCAATTTTTACTGTCAAGAAAACTCTGAATAAATAGAGGCTGTTAACTTAGGCAGATATCTGAGGTTATTTGGTGGCAATCAAGAACTCACAGCACTTCAACTAATGGGTTATGATCAGAAACTGTTCCTAATAGCCAGCTAGACGGATCTGAATATGAAGATTTCTATAATTTTGTTGTCAGCTTGTGATGTACTCTAGTGCTAATTATTTGGAACAATTATGTTTTCCTAATAACAAAAGAAGAAGCAGTGAATTAAGCAGGCTTACCTTCAGATCTTTAGATAACAGTTTAAATGCACTTGCCATTAAGAAATAACATTTCTTTTTCCTGTGTGGAACCCTAATTATTGAATATGCTTGTCTTTTAAAATCTACTTCTTCTACTTCTTTTAAGCATGTTCAATATGTCAGTTTACACTGATGACTTCAGTAACTAGTATTTTCTCAGTCTTAGGTTTATGCCTGTACCTCCCATAGACTGCTTACTTCATTTGGTTATTCAAAAACCGTAATTAGTGCAGTAATTAACATGTGGATCCTTCAAAGGAAGACTGTTAGAATCATGGGACGTCTCTCATCATTTTTACTGATGTATAGATGATAAAAAGACTTAGGTTGAGGTGACAACAGGATTTGTATTACTGCACATTATCGGAGCTGCAGGGAAATTCAGACAGGACCGTGGTCCATGGAGTCTTTCCTTTTGAAAAAAGTAATTATCCACACTGTTTCTATAATGTAACTAGGTGTTATCCTGCATTTGCAGCTGTCAAATCATTTCGTTTAAAACCATTATTTTATACCTTACAAATACTTGAAAGTTTGGGATTTTGCACATTATCTCTTAACCAATTACAGAAGTGGGGTGCAGCAAGTGCAGCAATAAAAACAACAATAATAGTAATTTATACAAGCATAACAGATTCCTTCTTGACAGCTAGTTTTGGAGATGTTTATGATAACGTTAAGTTGATACAGTCGTAAGATTATATCCATACAGAAAAGGCATAATTTCATTTTATTTATTTTCCCCAGAGAAAATATATATGTTTGTTTGTTTAAGATCTCAGATAAGCTGAATCTGTTGTGTTTTCAAGACATAGTAAATCATTTTTTGGTATCTGAGGCTCTGTATGGTTCATGTAAATGCATTCAGTGTTTGATGTTTTCAGCTTAGATATACAATGTTTTAAATTAGCACATTAAGGAAATTCACATTCTTTCAATCAGCCTTTAACTTTCCATAAGTAGTGGTCCTCTTTTTCACATTTACTGACACATGCCAGAAAAATACAGTATTTTACCCTACAGGCAGCCCATGGGACTAGGATGAAATGGCCTCTATACATAGGGTATGACTTTATTTGCTAAAGAGGTTATTTGAAAAAGCCCTTAGGGTACTGCTGCCCTTTTGTCCCTCAAACTTGTAGGGGAAAAAATATAAAAGGAACTACACAGTAATCCCTTGTAGACAGGTGACCTTAAGCCAATTCTATACTGTAAGGTTTGTTTCCATTTAAACTCAAAACAGACAAAGGGAAAAAACAAATTGCAGGTTTTAATCTATTGCAGAAACACTGCAATTTTTTTTTACTGTTAATGACTATCAAATACAAACAAGTTTTACTTCAGAGTGGTAAAATTTAGTATTGTTCCATATAATTTAATTTAATGTTCTGTAGACAATGTATCCTACATTCTAGCAAAAATAGCATCTGAGAACTTGTGGAAATAAGCCTACCCTTGTTTATTTGAGGTAAACTGTTCAGGATTTTACTTTCTTTACAAATCCTTCAAGTGCAGGCAAGCATAACTGAGCAAAAGTGTATAGACCTTCTGATTCCAGTGGTAGCATTAGCATATTAAAAAATCAGTCAGTGTCAGTACCCACTGGAAAACCCAGCAATAACTTTGTCATTTGAAGACCTTTTTTCTGTCATTCTTGGAGTTAACTGTTGACTGAAATTAACAGAGCTATAGCCAAACTAGATCAGCATCACAGGGTCACGGTCCCACTGCAGCTACACGATTTTGTGGTTGTGGTGTTTGGTATTTAAACCTGTGTTCATACTCAATAGTTTTACAGTGAGAGCTACAATATTACCCTTTATAGGATGCAGTCAGCTATGACTAAATGTCCCATCTCAGTTAGATACTGCTTTTCAATAGGCAGTCTTCAAAATACCATTATAAATTATGAACAGCAGCTCTGAACCCGCTTCAGGATAGCCTCTAATAAGTCACAGGTGTGACATCAGTGAGCATTGTAATTAATGGGTGTTATGCCACTCCCTTGACTTATGAGTTTTTCAGAGGCTTTTAATTACTTTTGAGTTTAAGCCATTCTGGCAGAATTTTGAAGGAGCTCCAGTGGCAGCCTTCTCTGAATGAAGCTGCTCTGACGACATTTGGAAATAGAGCTACTCCTGTGACTGAAGGAAAATGGTTCAGCCATTCTTCACGCCTGGTAGTCTAGAGGGAGGTTAAAGGAAACAGCTTCTGTGGACTGCTGCAGGCACTTAGTTACTGTGTTCCCTTTCTTCATCTAGGGAGGAGCTGTAAAAATTGCGGTCAAATCCACGTATTATATAAAAGAAAAAGCATCTGAAAAGCCAAGAATTACTTGAAGGGTTATCATGATGTCATCAACCTGATTTTAGTTATAGAAAAGTCATTATTTTGCATGTGAGCATAAACTTCATGTAGCTGCTAGAGTAAATAGAAGGGAAACACCACTGTTAATCCTCTATCAAAAGTATTCCAAGCAACCCCCAGTTAATCAGCATTTAAAAAAGTATTCTTGAATTTCAGTACCAAGATCCAATAGCAGAAGAATTTCACCCCTCGTACGCACACATGCACACACACCAGAATGCACTTATCATAATATTGTTAACTCAGGTGTAAAGCTTTGTTCTCTAAACAGCTGAAGCTTCATGTCATTGTTTATATGCACAACACACACATTTCCCCATATGTTGGCACCATATTGGTGTTATCACCATAGCATTCCCTCCTCTTCAGAAGATCCTTTGTTATAGCATTTATTTTTGTGAGGCAAATAAAATATAGTAAATGTAAACCAATTATTTAACCAAATTACTTTGATCGTGGGAAACTGACAATTAGTGTTACAGCTTCTCAGCAGTGAAATCCACACAATAGAGCAGACTGTGCTATTCTGTACTGCAGTGTAAGTTGATGTAGTGCATTTATTTTTGTAGCAAGCTGTGAGAGAGAAGTGCAGAAGACAAGTGAAGTCTATCTTGATGAACTATTATTCTATATCTGTGGTTTGAGTTCTGAGTTGTTCAGTTTTTCTAATTGACTGTTAATATATTGGGACAGTGCTTCACAGAAACCTTGATGACTGATGTAACAGTTAGAGTATATATACCTGGGCACGAGATGATCAGCTAATCAATGATTGTGACTTGCCAATGACTTGCCAAACTACCATTTGTAGTTTTGATTTCTAGTAAATATACTGGTTAGCTCAGTTACCTGTAATGATCACCCACTTTAATAGTTCTACCTTTTGCACATGGGCTGGGGGGGCGAAGTATTAAAATGATATGAATTGGTAATGCACCCACATGATTTGGGTTTATTCTTAAAGCTTGAATGCATCAGCCCATGAAATAGCTGTGAGTTAGGAGAGCATTCTGGGTATTGTCATGTAAATGAGGCCACCAAATGTACCACTTTGCTTCAAAATTGCTCTGCAGTGACAAGTAGCTTTTAAAACTGGAGCAGGGTTTTCCAAGCTAAGTGGGCCACCCTGGATATCCTCTGAGATCCACTTTCTAAGTGCCTATGTATGAAGTCCTAATTCCACATCTGAGTGCTCGGATTGGCACTTACTACATACTGCTACATCTCTGTCATGGGTTTAACCAGGACAGTGTCATTCTGATGCAGATTAAGGTGGTCCTTTATGCTTGAGTGTTGTGTTTCTCTCACATTCATACCGTGGGGGAAAAAAGTAAAGAGATAAAACAGGAGATGCAGGTAGTACTGAGAAGTCTAGTCTAGTCTGGTATTCAGCAATTCTTAAAGCCAAGGTTTCATGATATATCACTTCAACCAGTGCAAATTTTAACCAGTGCTACAGCAGCTTCTCAGCAGCACTCAAGAACTTATTTAGCCCATAGGTCATGAGGAAGAAATAAGTCCTCACCTGCCTTATGGTTCACAGGCAATACCTGTAATCAGAAGCTGGTTTAGTCTAGTTTCAGGACCAGTTTCTGAATTGATAAGCAAATCGTGGAATAGTTAGGGTTGGAAAGGACCTTAAGATCATGTAGTTCCAACCCCCCTGCTGTGGACAGGGACCCCACACACAAAACCATATCACCCAAGATATTTCTCTCTCTTTGTAACAAAACAAGTCCATCACAAATGTTTATGTGGAATGCACTCATGAGAAGGGTGTGGAAAGAGCAACAAGATTAAATGTAATGACTATCTCGGATGATTGAGGTCTCATCATCATCATGGCTTGGCTTTGCAAACGAAGACTTGAGAAAGGCTTTACCCACGCTTCCTACAGGCGCGCTGATGGCTAAAAAGTCCAATGCAGGATAGACAAGTCCAGTTGCAAAAAGCGCAGCGGAGGTCTCCTTAGGTGATACAGGCAAGGCACAGTTCTTTCTGTGTTGTCTTTTCTCCTGAAGACTGATTCTGCGTGTTTTCTGCAAAGAGACAGCAGTGTTATGTATGATGTGTCTCCAAATCTCCCGATTGGAGGGGAGGCCAGGGTGGATCACTGATGGTAATCAAATGGCCAAGTGTAAGATATTGTTTCAGGGAGTCCTTATATCTCCTCTTTGTGGCACTTCTCTTGCAGCAACTGGAGGCTAGTTAACTGTAGAGCACAGTCTTAGGGAGGAGGTGATCCTCCATCCTGGAGACACGCTCTGCCCAGCGCAGCTTTGTTTTTGGGTTGATTCAGGTCTAGGTAACTGTTAACCAGCGTCTTAATGCCAGTTGGAAGCCAGAATGGATCTTGGAGAGCTGGTGTGAAATGATGAAGAACGAGAATACAGATTTTTTTGTTGGTGATGGTTTAATTCAAAATTGTGCTAATCCCATTGTGAATCAGTTGGAATTTTGTCCGTGTCCTGAATGTTGCCACAATTTTACCTCTGACTTGCTGATTCCATGTGCTATGCACTGGAGGAAATAAAGCCATAGATACAAATTGCAGGGCTGTTACAGGAATAAAGGTCCTTGATCTGCTGATCAGGTAAGGCTTTATAAAAGGTGATGGAGACAGTGCGTACTCGATTGCTGCAATGCTAGAACAGCCAGGCTTCTCAAATCCCCTGTGGCCCACTGTCAGCTGCATTGTCAGTGTGGTGTTGCATGTTGCCTCATAGAAATGCCTAATGGTCTTTTACACACAAATTTGAGTATCTAATTAAAGGCATTCGCAGTTGAAAATGTAGATCTTAAGGACTTTACAGCTACTTAGATCTTTTCACTCATGCATCTCTGTCCCCAGGAGGAGGAGCTTTTCTGGTACAACTAGTTAAATTTGTGGGGAAGGTTACTTTCAAAGTTGGGCTTTCTGGTGTTTGCTGCTCATCTAGTTGGTACCTGAATTTTATGAACCAAATTTCCTTCAAACTATCACAACATATCAATCTCTAAATACTCTTTAAAAGACTTTACGCTGGTGAGAGTAGATTGAAAAGAAATAGAACTAAATGATGTTGAGAAAGAGATTTTGCAATTGCCTCTAATTTTTTTTTGTGTATCTTAGCTACATTATCTCCCAGCCTCTTTTGGAGTTGTTATTGAAGTAAAACTTGGTGTTACATTTCCTTTTATTACAAGTGCTATTTATACACAATTTGAAGAAGATCATGATGCAGCAAAGAACTTTTTATATTGCATAGATTGTACAGCAAAATAGTGCATTATCAGCATTGCATGCCTCAGTGAGGAATGCTTTGCTGTTTTAAATCTCATCATTATGAGAAGGATTTAATATCTAGGTGCAAAGATTTTACTGGGAACTTTTAAGCTAGGCTGTTGTCATCTAACTGAAAATGAAAATTTGCTCATGATAATTAAACAAGGGGGATAAATGGAATACCCACACTATATATACTATTTAGATGCAACTCCAGAGATCTACTTTATCAGCTAGAACATGGCTGCATTCATATTTGCTTGCTTGCAGTGGGACAATCCCAGAAATATTTGGCAATCCATTGCCCTAGTGCACTTAAAACTCCTTGTCTACAAATGATGCAAAGTGAAGGTGTCTGAGGTTTCATAAAAATGAAGCACATGGTGTGACAGACCCATCTGTGCCAGCTTTATAAAACAAAAGTGGCTAATTTTATCATCATTGCCTTTTGTTCTGCACAATGCTGTTCACGCAGTGGTTTTATGAATGCTTGCCGGTAGAGTCTGTAAGCCTCGATTTATCTGACTGCTTCCTCTCCTGTGCTGTCTGTTCTCAATTGCACTGCTAGCTTCCCTGCCCCCACAGTTTCCTCTCCTTACCCGGCCCTTCTCCCCAGACAAATCCGAGGTAGAACCTCCTAGCAATTTTCCAAGGTTCTGGGCTCAAAGACTAAACTAATTTGTTTTTGAATTGCAGATCAAACATAAACTGCAAAGAAGCATTTAATCAGTTAGGAGAAGCAAGGGTATGGCTTGTTTAAGTCCCAGAATCCATAAACCTGTAATGATTTTATTATATTGGTGTCAGTTTTCATTATTTTCATAAATGGGTATTCCCTGCTTAATGCACGATATTTGCATCTGATGAACCAATGAGTTTAAACATGGTTTGTTTTAATGCTGTGTGAATTTGCATTCAAATTCATCAGAAGTAATTCTATTTGAAATCACACAGGGCTAAACACAGTGGTTGTAAATCCATTTGAATTGAGATGCCAGAATCAGCCCATTAATCTACAAATCTACAATGTAATTTCTGTATGGTTGGTGGGCTTTTGTTCTGTTTTTTCATGATGAGGCAGAGGGGTTACCAAGTGCCTGTGTGGGAGGGGACGTGCTTGGGGAGGTTGTGATAAATTGACCAAGGGGGAGTATATCTTTGTTATGGAAACTGGCCTGTGAAAGGAACATATTAAAGGCCAGAGACCACGCTTTGAGCATGTCTGTCACTGCCACTTGAGGTAGTTGCACGAGGAGAAATGAAGTCTCTCAGATAAGCAAGCTTCCTAACATTTAAGACGGTAGAGGTTGCCATCAGCACCTTCCATGCCGTCTGCAGAGTATTAAAGTTCATGCGGAGCTGAGCAGCCTGTGTTTAGTGTTTTAAGTCCTCTTGCTAAACACACTGTTAGCTTGGATTTTTCTGTGGTCTCTTGTTAAGAAGAGGATGAATAAATGCAGCAAGGTTCACCTCCAACAGAAACAGAGTCATTTTGGAAGGGGTGGAGGGAGCTATATTATGGCAAACAGTGTTTCATTTCTTGATGGCTGCAGAACAAATCTGTACTTCTCTCAGCGCCTAGAGAATGGCTTTAATTTCTTAAATAAACTGAATTGTCTGAAATTAAGATGTTTGTTTAAGCTGATAGTTAGTAGATTTGAAGGTATATGTTACTGTCTGAGAGTGCAAAAACATATGTATGAGAGGGATTACTCTGTGAGAAGAAAGGTTTATCAAGAACATTTTCCACACTACAGGTTCTTCTTAAATGTAACAATGATGTTTTCTGATAGAACTTACTTTAAAACCTACAAAAATGTAGTTATACATAATGTACTTAGACTTTTAAAAGGAAATGTCTTTGTTCATTTATTTAAATAGGTGACAATTCAAAATGGAATTCAGCTGATACTTTTGAACGTGTTCATACAATCATTTTGCTTTGTTAGAATCAGGCTAAGATCAGTCAGAGAGAGATATATTTGTCTGGGGGCAAAAGTGGTTTTTAGCTAGCTTTGTGACTGCCTTCCTCTGGGAACAAGCTGTGCTGGTCTGGCCCTTGTAAAGCAGAAATTAAAGAATCTAAATCCCTGGCTTGAATGTCATATACTTAGCTAACTGAGGGTCCTACTTAGAAAAGCATTTAAACCTATGCTTAGCATTAGCTATATGCTTAATTCCAAAGTCTAGCTATGGGGCTCTTCTTATGCACTTGCAAGAATTGTGATGATCAAGAAGTCTGCCGTCTGACATCTGTGAAATGAGCTGGTAGACTTGAGTCTTTTTCATAATGAACTAGTTTCCATCTCATAAAATTCTGTAATTGCAGATGGTATCAGTGGACACTTGTGACAATCTCAGCAGAGATTGCAGCCCGGCATTCCTCATTATAGGATACATGGACACTGAACTCCACTCTGCTCATGGACATGGGGTTGACTCATTGACAGGGCATTATCAGGAAAATTGCAATGATGTGACTAGTGCTTCACTGTGGGTAAATGGAGTACCTTAACTCTTGGAGTTGACAGTAGGTTCTTCTAAGAAATGTTAATGCTGTGATTAGGACATAAAGCAGGACTCAGTACACCTGGGGATTCTTGTGTGGCCCTGGCAACATACTTCCTGTTGTCTTTCACTTCTCTGGAAAATCAGAATAATTCTTTTCATTTTATGGTCTTATTTAGTGATATGTATGTTACTAATTGTGAGCAATTCAGGAGATACAGTTTTAGAAGCACATGGTTAGACAAGCGCTTTTAGATTTTAAATGCATTCTGTTCAGTTTCCATTTGCATGTGCTTGTGCCTAGCACTAGTGGAAAGCAGGCCAATTTTACTTTGCTTCATAATTCTGCATTGCGGAAATTAGCTTCAGCCACATAGACCTAAACATCTTGCATAAAATTCAGTCTGTTGTGAAAGAGTCTCTAACAAATAACACGTGGAAGAAGAAATAATTTCTTTTAGCCTGTTAGTTTAGACACTGATAGTTTTTGTTCTGTGTACATTTTCATGTGTGTTTTCTTTTCATAAAGAAAACCATATAATTTAAATAGCTTTAGAGTCTTTTTATTTTAGTAGGAGCACCTGAATATTTTCAGGGTACTTGGAGATACACTTGGAGAAATGGTGAGCCTCAGTGGGCTTTGGAGCGCTGGAACATATACCAAAAGATATAGCTATGAAATCTCTTAGTAAGCCCTCCCTGTGACTTGTAGCATCTGTTTCAACCTGAGATGCCATGGGCTGCTCAGAAGCTCTTTAATCTGCACATCTTTGAAATGACAGACCACAATGAGTCCTCCTGTGCATTTTGTCTGTTACATGCCAGAAGTCAGAAAACTGTTAGTTCACTAAACTACAGTAGCCAGAAAAAGAACAAGAAGTATTAAAAAAAATGGTAGCTGAAATAAGAATCCTTTAGCATAAGTGTCAGCAGGAGCTGTTTGTTTTTCAGTGTTTTTGAAAATCAGACCTTCCAGGTATCCAGCTCCAGGCTTATGGGTTCTTTTTGGGGGTGTTATCTGGTCTCTGTCTTGTCATGTATCGGAAGCTTTAGTGCTTTCTCAGAAATTGTTATAACTTCCTCTGAAATCTTGTCTACTGCACTGAAAAATACAAAGTATGTTCCAGCAATAGTAAAAGTGCTTGGGGTGCGCTAATGTTACCACTAACGATGCTGTAGCAGGTCCTATGTAACAGCAGAATAAGAAGCGCATTCACGGTACTGTGCATAATGCTACAGGTATACTAGGAGCCATGGTGGTTTTAAATCACTTGGCATCATGTAGTTTACATGGTTTTAAGCAGTATTTGGCTTCTATTGTAGAAGGATATATAAAATAAATCTTTGAACAAGTGCTATATGAAGTAAGAGCTAAGCAGCATTTAAAATGTTATTAAAATGTTAGAAAAATGTGATCACTAATAGCTTTTAGAACATTCCCTCTTTTGCTGGTCTAAATTGGGCCACAGGAAGAAAAAAATAAGAACTAATGAAATGATCTGAAGGTGGCAGGGTTTGTTTACTAGTCCATCTTTGAATAGGATTCATGCCTCATATGATTGACAGTCATTGAAAATTCTTCAGCTTTTAAGACGCGAGGAATCACAGTCTTGGGTGAACTTTAGTTCAGAATGGAATTGTTTCCAAAAGTTAACCAAGTGGTTACTGCAGAATTGTGTGCTCTGTTTCACTGAACTGTTCTGGAATAGCATGGATTTGCAGTACAAGTGGTGATGACTCAGGTTAATACATATTCTAACTACTGTTCCATCAATTTCTTCCATCTGGGAGCTGGAAGTGGATGAGGTGGCTGAATTGGCTTTCCATTGCTCACTATGTCCAAAGTCTTCCTGCAGTATGGCATGAATATTCTAGTATCAGATTCAAAAAATTCAGATTATGCTGATTATTCAAAATCAGATTATGCTGATCCAAATGGGACAAAAACTTTTCTTTCTCTCAGCATTTGCAGAATATGTGCACTTGAACCTTCAATATTTCCATGCTAGTCAGCCTTCTAGTAGTTCTTGTTTCACTATTCTGAATATTCCTTAGTCAAGATCTCATCCCTAGAGAGGTCAAAAGATAATTCAGTTGTGTCTGTACCAGAACAACGTGCAGCTGACATGCCTTTGAACGTGCAATTAAAAATTGCTTTGGCCTCTTTTCTCTTCCTGTTTTATGTTTTCATGAACTCATATGTAATTTGATGAACACTGTCATTCTTTGAATTTCTTCAGCATTACAGATCTCAAGGGACTTCTCTCTCATTGAATGTCATTTTTGCATATTTACTTTCTCCTCAAGTGCTAGTATGCAGCAGCACAAGTTCAATCTTGCATACTTACGTTACATCCTGGTTTTCTTCATAATGATGGTAACAGTTCCTCCCAATTTAGTATTAACTCTGTATGCTATCTAAAAAATGTCAAGTTCTACATCTAGCTAACCAGCAGTTTAGATAGTTTTGTCGACAGTTTTGGCACAAGCAATCCAGGAGGCTCCTCAGTTGTGTGGAAGGCAGCTTCCTTCTGCAAGTAATAGAAGAGCTGACAAAGAGAGGTGCCGTGCTTGACCTTGTGCTCACCAACAGGGAAGAGCTGGTTGGAACTGTGACGCTCCAGGGCAGCTTTGATTGCAGTGATTGTGAGATGGTCGAATTCAAGATCCTCAGGACAGTGAGAAGAGCGTGCAGCAAGCTCACTGCCCTGGACTTCAAGAGAGCAAACTTTGTCCTCTTCAGGAGCCTGCTTAGTAAGGTTCCATGGGATATAGCCCTAGAGGGCAGGGGGGCCCAGGACTGTTGGTTGATATTCAAGGATCACCTACTACAAGGTCAGGAGTGTTGCATCCCAAGTAGAGGAAGTGCAGCAGGAGAGCCAGGATACCTCCTTGGATGAATAAGGAGATGCTGAGGAAACTTTGAAGGAAAATAGAGGCTTATAAAAAATGGAAGCAAGGACAGGCGTCCTGGGCAGAATACAGGGATGTTGTCCTGGAAGCTAGGGACCAGATTAGGAAAGCTAAGGCCCACTTAGAATTAAACTTGGCTAGGGATGTTAAGGACAACAGGAAGGGATTCTATCAGTACATTGCAAAGAGAAGACAGGCCAGGGACAAGGTGGGCCCTCTGCAGAAGCTGTTGGGAGAACTGGCTACCCTGGATTTGGAGAAGGCTGAGGTTCTTAATGACTTCTTTGCCTCAGTCTT
>JANRGW010038840.1:0-28264 GCA_024733675.1 Psilopsiagon aymara | reverse complement strand
GGGATGGGGGGGGGGGGAGGCGTTCAGCGCCGTGTCCCGGAGCCGGGACCCGCTCTGCGGCGCGGCAGCGGCCGGGACCGGGGGGGGGCCCGGATGGTGTTCCCGTCCGCGGCTCCGCTCACGTCGTTCTTCACCACTTGTGCGAGGGGCGGGCGCTGCCCGCATCAGTGCGCGGCTCCGCCGAGGGAGCCCGCGGGTCGCTGCCGTTGCCTCCGCGTTCCGCAGCACTCCCTCGGCGCTCGTTACCCGAACTTCCAAGGGATTCCCACTGTTGCGCGGGGACCCCGCGGTTCTGCCCTCAGTTCGGAGTAGAAACGCGGGGATGGGTTTGGAGCCGAGCGCGCTGTTGAGTGGGTGCGGGATCAGTGTCGGTGCGCAGCGTGTCGGGAAGAGGCGCGATCCCTGCGGCAGGCGCTGCCGGGGCTGCTGCGTGTTCCTGCTTTTTCGCCGGCCTGTTTATTTTTAGGGGCTCAGCGCCTGTTTGTAGGGAATAGTTGTTCCATCGCCATAGCAACGGGGCTGAGTTTGTGATAAACATTATTAAAGGAAACCTTTTCCATCGTCAGCCAGACTTCCTTTCCATAATAAAGTTAGGAGCGACGGCAAACGCTGACCCTTTGGTTTGGGCTTTGCTCTGGAGTGGGATGCAGACACCCGGACCCTTACTCTTACCCGAGGATGCTTTTCAGCAGAGCCTCGTGCCTCTTGGAGCTGGTTTAAGCTGCGCTTGGTAAACTCACCCCTCAGCCCATTGTGGTGGCAGATGAGGAGGAAGCAAACGTCATTAGTGAGGAGCTGCTGCAGTGATCGGTGGGTTTATGGCTTACATGGAAACGATCCCATCAGTGCTGGGAGCCCAGCACAGAACTGGTCAGAGGTGTTGTGAAGTTTAACATTCCCGTTCTCTGCCCTAAAGCTTCCCATGTGCTCTTTGGTCTGGTATCCTATAAAAGGAGAGGTGGAAAAGGGGAGATGCTTCATTTAAGTACAGAGAACAGGGAAATGAGGTCTGCTGTCCATAAAGGTGGCTGCACTGAGCTGTCCTTAGCCAGGGAGGAGGGAGCAGAACAGTTGGAGCAGTGCGGGATGTACATGGACCGTGCTGTGAGGTCCTGGTCAAACATACTGAGGGGTTTTAGGTATCAGGATGTGCTGGGCAAAGCCCCATTGGGCACCAAAGCTGGCACCGTTGTCTCTGTATCGAGGTCCACAAAACAGTAAAGCTGTTTGGCTCATCTGCTTCTCCTAACCTGGGGCTTCAGCCATGAGTATGGTGGAATCCTGGGGCACTGTTCTCCTCTGTGGCTTGTTCCTGTGTGCTGACACAGAAAGGTGAGCGCTGGTAAGTGTGAAGAAAAGGAAATGCTGACTTCTCAGGAGGTAAAAAGCTCCTGGAAGCCAAAGCATTTGCTCCCTCCTGGTTTCAGGTGGAGTAACTCAGTTTGGGAGCCAAGAACCCCAAATTTACAGCAGTGTTTGATGTAAGCTAATAAAACTGTCAGGCTTGGAGCAGGATTGGGCAGTGAAAACTCTGGAGCTGCTCTTATCACCAGGACATCCTCCAGCATTTCCTTCCATGAAGCTTCCTGCCTCCATAACCACGGCTTCTCCTTCAGAACAAGCTGATTTTCCTGGCTGGTTTGGGAGCAGCGGCGCAGTGAGTGCCCAAGCCAAGGGGAAGACAGGAATTCAGTGGAGTTTAGGGTGGTTTTCCCTTGTTCTTGCCTGGTTTTAGTGTGTGTTAGAGCAGGTTGAAGGTATTTGCTCCTCGGGAAGCTGACAAGGTCTGGAGTGTTTTGACGGTGGTGGTTCAGACGTAGAAGTCTGGATCTTGGCTTTTGATTCCTTGTAAATAAACCTTTACTATACGTGGACAGCAGGCTTCTGCCTGGTGATTCACCTGTCTTGAGGAGGTGAGCTGAGAAAACAGGACATGGTGATGGTAAAATTGCTTCTACAGTGCTCTCTGTGTGCTGGAAGAGCTCTGAGCACCTTTCCACGCTTCCTACCAGGTCAGAGTATGTCAGTAGCTACTCTCAGCCTGCAGAGGCTGGGCTTGGATGGAAGCTGTGCTTTGAAGATGCTTTACCCACCACGTTACACCTCTGAGCCCTTGGTTCAGGCAGTTGCTGGGCAAAGACACTGAGAAACTTGATCCAGCCTTGACGTTAACCCTGGTTTGAACAAGGAGCCAGGCCCATGACCTCCACAAATCGCCTTCAACCAACGCTACCTCATTGTTTGTTTGCTGGAACAGCTCAAGGCCTTGTGTCTGCAGGAGTATTGCACAATGCAGCGGGAGCTGTTGTCAGTGAATTCCTTCTGCTCGCACACCGTGGCCATCCGAAACCGGGAAAGGGGATAGAGCGGTGCAGCAAAGTGTGCTCAGTTCAGCTTTGCTGCACACGGGGGGAGTGCTCCTGTGTGGTGTTGCTCACCTCCTGCATTGCACTAAGTGTGAGGTCCCCAAGGCCATCTCACTGTTACTGTGGCTGCCTCTTTTCTTGCCCTTTTAGCTTTGTGTTAACAGTGTTTCTGATCTGAGGTTTCTTTGTCACCCTCTGTATCTGTCTCTGCTCTTTGCTGCTTCCATTCATCCTTTGAGATGTCACTGCTCTGTTAAGTGCCTGGGCAGCTGTAACCATGCCATTTAAATATGTGGCAGCGCTGATTTTGCCCTCGCTGTGCCATCTCTTCTTCCCTTTGCCCCATCCTTTGTTTCTGGGGGGGCTCTGACAGGGCTGTGGACCTGCCTGCTCTCTTCAGTCCAGCTGCAGAAATCATCAGGCTGCAGATGCTTGTAAGAGGCTGCTGGAGCAAGCTGAGGTGGGAGATTACTCGAGCTGTGCGTGGTGTTGGGGCCAAGTGCAGGAAACCTGCCAGGAGATCTTGAAGAGGGGGGCTAGGGCAGGTCCCCTGTCCTGCTCAGCGTGGTGGGGTGCCCCTCTCCTCTCTAAGCATGAAGGGGTGAGCCCTTGTCTCTGTTTGCAGCAGTGATGGAGCTGCTGGCCGCAGAGGCATTCCCGTACGCCGCTTCCTAAACCGTTCCTCCTGCCTGCTGTGCCACCCCGGATTGCGCACTCCTTCCGCGCAGGATGCAAAGCCTGGAGGCTCTGTAATCAGCTGCATTGCGTGGGGCACGTCGTGGCACAGGTAATGATGAGAAGTCACCGGAAAAGATCCGTATCTCAGATCCTTTCTGGAAGCTCCTGGCTTGGTGAAGTCCAGGCCTCAAACGCAGCTCCAGGCACCTCAGCTGAAGCTGCAGCGACCAAGTTTGCAGCGCTTGGATTGAGAATGCTGCAGCCAAATTCTGTCAGCTACTCAGTATACTTGAAGGGTCACCCGTAGGCGTCAGAGAAGCTCTCAAGACAATAATAGTGCTCTATTTTAGCATCCTCATTACAAAGTGTAACTGCCCTCTGCCTCTAGCAACTATTTTTTCCTTGTGCTCAGCTGGTGCAGGATTGGAAGGGCCGTTGTTGCCTCTCTGCCTGGTTCCCTCTTTGTCTTTTCAAATGAGACCTTTCTCCATGGACTCTTAGAAGGAAAATAACCTTCAGCAAAAAAAGGCAGTTGGAAGTAGTGTGTTTGTAATCATTGGTGTGTTCAGCTTAAAGGAAAAGCAATTAAGCTGCTGGGCTTTTTATGCTGGTGGGGGCTGTGCTGGGAGATTGATGCCTTATACAAGGAGATGTAGTTCTGAGAGGAGTTGAAATGCTTTTTACTGATGGTGAGAGAAGTAACGTCTCTGCTGTTCGAGCGGGACAGCGGGTCCTGTCCTCACCCTCATCTCTGCAGTGTCTCCAGTGATGGGTCTGTGACACCAAACCCCACCCTGCAGAGGTGTGTGTGTGAATGGAAAGGTCGAGAGAATCTTCTGAATTCTTTCTTCTGATGCTTTTGAGTGCGTGGCCCTGGAAATGGCTGCAACAACGTCTGTGACAGCAGGTCCCACCGTGCCAGGGCAGCTGCGGATGTCCTGCAGAGGACAGGCAGCTTCCACTGCTGCTCAGTCCTCTCTCTGGTTGCAAGGTAAAGGCTCATGAAAGGCATCGGCTGCTTCCTGCCCCAGGTGCTGAAGAAGGAGGAACCTTTTTACTGTGCTCTTAAACAAAGAGAAGTGCTCATCTCGCCTCTGCTGGTTTTAATTTTACATCTTGTGTGATGTTTGCTTTTATTCTGCTTCTTCCTGAAGCAGCAACAGTTCTTTCATGTGTTCTTTGGCTAAATCAAAGCAGTTTTTTATTAAAGTTAAATGAAGTGTCTTGATTCATCGCACGTTGTCTCCCATGGACATATTCTGCTTCCCCAGTTACAGTATACTCCTGGGCTGTGAAAGGACAAGTTCCACCTGTGATTCCATTGCTTTGACCAACTTGAAGGGTTATTTTCTGGCCTTCCCTTTGTACATAAGCTTCAGAAAAACTATGTTTCCAGTTGCACTGAGGTATCTCTGTATTGTTTGTAAGTATTTAATAGAGGGACGTTCGTTCTTTCATAGTGTAACCTATCCGTTAGCAATTCCAAAGTGCTTTCTGCCTTTCCCACCCTGTTAACGTGTCATAACGTAAGACTTTTAAACAGAGAAGGTGCTGAGGATGTGCTCTGTACCCTCCAAATGATGTGCAGAATCATGACATCCCTCAAGCCTGTAAGTGTCAGAAACGTCAGTGGTAACTTGGCTGATCCAACACTCCAGTACAGTCTCTGACAGCTCCTGGGAGAAAGGACCCTTCCAGCTGGAAAGCTGCAGGAGTTGGGATTTAGGAAGCAGGACCTCTTGTTTTGATAATGACTCTTCAGAGCAGCAGAGCTCTTCTCTGGGAAAGGGGGGGCTTTCCATCACCTTGGTCCCTCCACGTGTACGCTGCATTGGCACCTGGCAGTAATCCTTGCCTGTGGTAGAGGCTGGTGAGCATTGGGTTAGTGGCAAGGTGCTTCTCCCTAATGGGAAGCAGGCTGATAAAATAAATCCTGGGGTTAAATCCTGGGGTGAAATCTGCATGGATTTTTAGGGAGGAGGAGGGAGAAAAAAGCTTTTGCTTCTCAAATTGTGCTGCTGATCCAATTGCGCTGTGATTGCCTCCCGTTGCATCAGGCAGCGCTGCTTGGTGCAGTGCTGCTGCTGGGCTTTGAGAGTGCTGTAGCTAAATGGAGCGTGGGAATAATCACTCAACTTCATTTTCCTGCTCTTTCTCTGTTAACACCTATCGGTGGTATTGACAGCTCGGCAGGATGGCAGCAGCGAGTCCCTACGTCTACAGCACCCCGTGCGTGTGCATCATCCTGACAGGATAATGATGCTCCGCAGCGTGCGCGGCCTCTGCGCTGCCAGCAGGCAGAGACAAGATGTTATTGCCAAATCCACATCCAAGTTGGAGGAGAAGTCGTGGAAGAGTTTTCATGTGGTTGCCTGGAGTTCCCGTATGGTTCAGCTGCCATGGGGAGTGGAGGGGGGGGAAGAGTCTCAAAGCACTGCACTGAGGAGCTGATATTTCTTAGAGTACTGAGCAGTTAATTTGGGCAAGCATGGAGTTGTGTGCAGATAGTAATTACCAAAGAAAGCACCTTAGGCCAGCATAGCGGGGTGGTGTAGGTGTCCTGTGTTTGGAGATTGTTCCTTGTAATTGCAGCAATTTAACTGGCTGGATCAATGGGGCAGCCCTGTGTAGCCAGGTAAGCTGCCATTAGGCGGGGAGTCCTAAAAATAGGTTAAATGCAATGGGCTCTGCCCAAAAAAAGTACCTGCCCTGGGGCACCTTATTTAAATAAGAATGTGCAGTCCTGTGTAAACTGTCGGCAGTAATCCTGTTAGAGGGCTGACTGAATGCTGAAGCTCTGACTTGTAGACTGTTCTCTTCCTTATATAGGGCTGGATAAGTGCTGGGTAGTAATGAGATTGGAATAAAAGGCTTTGGTAACCAAGATGAACTGGCAGCCCAAACCAAATCTTAATTGCCTATGTGTCTACATGGACCTCAAGCAATACGAGTGTGGATCCTGCTTGCTGAAGTTGAACTTGATGCCTCTGATTTGGAGCTTCTGCCTGTGGATAGCGTGTGGTGGCTTGGGCTGCAGGTCACCCCAGTGCTCTATAGGTTTGCCTTTATTGAGTTTGGCTCTGTGTGTGGGCAAAAAACCCCTCGTAGTTACACATATCAAAACACTTTTAGTGTAATTTGTCATGGTGGTTGGTGTTCCAGAGTGGTATTCTTTGTTTGTAGTTTGTTGGGAGGTGTTTAAACTGCATTAATAGAAGCTGTTCTGTTGTGGAATAAGAGAATCCCTATGGGATACTTCATTAATATAATTTAATCTGGCTTAATTCATAGTGTGTCTTGTACTTCCCTTGTGCAGACAGGATTATTAGTGTTCTGCTTGGAAGCAGCTGTGGAAATACAGATTCATGTGGTCAGATATGGTCAAGGAGAAATGTCAGCTCTGCTGCCTTGTCTGTCCTTGATGAGATGATCCATCGACAGCTTCAGTGCAGGAAAACTGTGCTGGAAGTGCATGGATCAAGTGCCTGGTCCTAGAATGTCCCAGCCTAAATGACTGATGGAGGGAAGACGTGGCAGGAGGCAAGAGATAAGCACAGGCAGCATTTGTAATCATTGTCTTTGCTTTCATGTTTGCTCCCTTAGAAAAGACAGGGACGATATGTGGAAAAGAGGAAAGGAGATTTGAAAGGGAGACCGGGGGGTGACTGAAAGGGCTGTGCACCAAGAGGCAGGAGGAATGGGAACTGAAGGAGAACTGGGCTGTTCTGCACTTCATGTACACTTCATGTGAAGTGATTCCTTGATCCGCTCTGTTCTCATCGCGGTACCAGGGTGGGTGCAGGCAGGGGAAGGAGGTGTCGAGGGGTGGTTGGGTGTTACCTGGGTGCACCTGAGCTGGGCTCAGGACAAGTCAGAATGGGTGAACATGGAACAACTCTGAAAGTTATTTTTTGGCTAGTGACTCATTGCAACTTACCCAAAGTGACCTGATTTAGTTAAATGAGGCTAAATATAACCCATGTGAAAAGTACTGACATGTGGGAGGAGACGACAGCAGTTGGCTTTCAGCCCCTGTTCTGCAGGGAACATCTTTCACGACTGGTGACTAATAATTTTTACTCTTGCTGGCTTTGGAAATAACATCTCTGCTCCATTACCCCCTTCTAGGGAGACTGAGAAAATGCACTGCTCCTAAACTGCTGCCTCTTATCTGCCTTCCAGCTTACTGCTATGGACAGTGCTATCACCCTGTGGCAGTTCCTCCTCCAGCTCCTCCAAGAGCCTCAGAACAAGAACATCATCTGTTGGACCTCCAACGACGGGGAGTTCAAACTGCTGCAGGCAGAGGAGGTGGCCAGACTCTGGGGAATCCGCAAGAACAAGCCCAGTATGAACTATGATAAACTCAGCCGCGCTCTCAGATACTATTACGTGAAGGTAACAAAGTCCTTACAGCCACCTCAAATCCTTATCCATCTTACCAGCTTCTGCCTAATGGGTTTTGTTTCCTTTTTCAGTCCCTTCAAGGGGATAGGTGTTACTTCTGTCTCGCAGACTTAACTAAGGTGTGTTAGTTTAGTTTTAGAGGGGTTTTTCCCCTTTGGTTTTCACTTTGCTGCATTTCCTCCCCAGTGATTGTTCTAAGGTTCCAGGTAGCTGTGTGCAGAATGTTACCTTCTTTAATTTATGGCATTGCTGGGACAAATCTATCCTTGAATACTAATCCCCTTTCCGAAAATACACGCCCTGCAAGGGTTAAAATCCTCAATGCTCCACTCTAAGCAGCAGAATGAGATTTAGTGGAAGGTGTTGCTGCCTGTGGCAGGAACTGGAGGAGCTTTAGGATCCTTTCCAAACCACTCTGTGATTCTATGAGATGGTGACCATGGAACCACCTTGAGATCTGTCTGCAACTGTCTCTGAGAAGGAGCTATCAAATCAAGGATCTTCAGTGAAGCAGCCCAAGTGTTCTTCATGTATGCAGCATTGCACCTCTAATGTGGTCAGCAGCTTTGGTCCAGCAGAGTGAGATGCTTCACTTACTGAGCCGATGTCTTCTAATAACCTGGAGAGCCTTTCATTTAGTGCTCAGGTGGTGTCAGGAAGCTGAGCCAGAACCACAGTGTGGGAGCTGTACCTTGCTTTCAGTGAGCCATTTAACCCACTACTGCTCCTGTATGGGTATAGGAGGTACAAAATCACTTCTGAGGACCCTGCCCCTTTGGTGGTGATGTGTGGAGCTCACTGCTGGGCAGCACAAATCTGACTTTGTACTGAGAGCTCTCAGTGATGATAACTGTATGAGACATTTAGAGCCTTCTTAGGCTCAAATTGTGTGTGGCATTTCACTTGGGAGCAAAACAAGTTTGGCATCTGCTCTTTTGTGGTATTGAAATAGCTGGTTTGCCTGCATTCTGCTGACTAGTTCAGCTACCTACTTTCCTTTATTATCATCTTATTAAGAATGAAGGTGGGTTGATGGGAAGCATTAGCTCTCCCTTCTGCAAACCTCTAAGCTTTAATTCTGCAGATTCTCCTGTCAGATCGCACTCACTGGACCCAGGGCAGTGATCTTTGCTGCAGGGAATGGGGATTTGCTTCTTCAACATATGAAAAGGTTTAAGGCTGCTGTTAGTATATTTAATGTCAGCTTAAGCTCACCTATTAGAGTCTTTATTCTGCGAGCTCTGGAGATGCCACTTGAGGAGCAAAACTGCCTTGCAAGAGAGCAGGGTGGTTTTAAATAAAGAAAGAAGGAACAGTTTTTGATGAAAGATTACAGACTCCTGGGTTCCTCTGTCTATTTCAGGCAGTGTTTGTAGGAAGAGAATTAATCTGGAGAAGGTCTCAATGCATATTTATATCTTCTTACCCACAGAATATCATTAAGAAAGTGAATGGGAAGAAGTTTGTGTACAAGTTTGTTTCTTATCCGGAGATTTTAAATATGGATCCACTTGTCGTGGGCCGGATAGAAGGAGACCCCGAAATGACTGGCTTTGCAGAAGTCAGCAGTGCTCCAAAGGATGTGGAAAACTGTGGGAAGGAGAAGGCTCAGTCCTGTGCTAAGTCTTCCAGCCGCAATGACTACATCCACTCCGGCTTGTACTCCTCTTTCACTCTGAACTCCCTCAACTCCTCCAGCGTCAAACTCTTCAGGTCCATCAAGATTGAGAATCCAGCTGAGAAACTGGCAGAGAAGAAGCCAGCTCAGGACCCAACACCCTCCGTCATCAAGTTTGTGACCATGCCCTCCAAAAAGCCTTCGTCTGTCCCCCTGCTCTCCACCACTTCCACAATCTCTGCCACTTCCACTGCTTCTGCCACTTCAACTGTATCCTCCCTTCCCATGGGAACAGAAGACACCCTGCAGACCTTGGAGACCCTCGTTCTACCCAAGTTACCTGTCCCTGAAGCTCCAGCCCCTTTGCCAAACCTAACCACCAGCTTCACCCCAACGCCACCCATATCCTCAGTGTCCCCCAGTCTGCAGGTTCCTTCCACGCCCCCATCACCACCCCTAAGCTCTAATCCTGACCTGGACATTGACACGGACATTGAATCCGTGGCTTCTCAGCAGCTGGAGCAGGCTCAGAGCCTTCAGCATCAATCCCCAGAGCCCAAAGAGCAGGATTCGTCTGCGCTGGAGAAGGAATTTGCCAATCACCTCTCCAGATCCAAAAAACCCAAAGGGCTGGAGTTGGCTCCTACTCTTGTCATTACAGGCAGCGATCCAAGTCCGCTGGGGATTCTGAGTCCTTCTCTCCCGACTGCTTCTCTTACTCCAGCACTTTTCTCTCAGGTAACCCAATTCCCTTCCTGGTTTTGGTGTTTAGAGGAACAATAGCGGTTGTGTTCTAGTCGAAAATAGAGAGGGAAGCAGGTAGAAAAACACATAGTCCATAGGTTGCATTTGGAGTTTGGAAACTTAGTCTGGCACTCCCATTCTGTTCATACTTGGGGTTAGCTTCTCCCCCAGAGTGTGCCCGAGTGGTGTGTCAGCTCTGCACGTCTGTGCGGGGTTGGCGTGTGGAGGCAAAACCCAAACCAGCACCAGCAGGATCCTTTGTGCATCTTGCCAGGGTGCTCCTGAATTATTCCCAAAGCCCTCAACCCTCCCATTTTCCTTCAGGCTGATTCTGAAACTGCTTTAAAAATAGAGAAGCACGGAGGTGTGTGCTTAGCAGCTTGCTTTTCCTGGGTTCAGGAGGCATTTACTTCAGACCAGAGTAGTGTGACTTTGCAGCAGCTGCTTAATTTAGTTGTTATCTTTGTGTGGGAAAGGAAAGTTTTTATGCCTCATGGAAAATTTGGAGGAGAACCAAATCCAAGTGGGCTGTTAAATGGGTCTGGATGGGTTGAATCTCTTTCCTGTCATTTGAATTTGAGGGGAAACTGTAAGGAAACTGCTGAGTGCAAGCTGAAATGGCTGAAGGCAGGGAAAGCATGGAGGGGAGTCGATCTGCTGGCAGCCTTCAGAGTGTTTGGCTGGTGAATCTGGAGCATCCGGAGGATTTGGAAGCTGGATGGACATTGTCAGTGCCCCCCAGGCCATGCACATGCCCAGGACCTGCTCTTATGTCAGAGGCTGAGTTTTCCATGGCCTCTCGCAGGCCCTGAATTGCAGGAGGAGCTGATTTGCTGTAGGTTACAGCAGGATTTGGCAGCTGTTGGGAAAAGGGGCCAACTGCTCAGCAAGGGGAGGGAGAGCCGGATGGGGGTGGCTGTTGTGGGGTTTGGAGGGAGGAGGAGGAGGGAATGGGAGTTCCTGGGCTGCGGAGCCAGCCCTGTGCAGCTGCAGGAGCCGGGATGGTGGCTCTGGGTTGACGCGAGCTGCATGTTGCTGGCAGTGCCGCTTCCCACAGCTCTCTCTCCCTGTGTTTTGCAGACTCCCATCTTGCTGACCCCCAGTCCCTTGCTCTCCAGCATTCACTTCTGGAGCACCCTGAGCCCCGTTGCTCCTCTGAGCCCTGCCAGGTTGCAAGGTGCTAACACTCTCTTCCAGGTAAGTGCAGCCAATCTCACCATGCTTTGCAGTACCTTCCTCAGAGACCTGCAGGCTCCAGCCCAGATAGCTCTTGTAGGAGCCAAACAGCGATGTGTCTGGTTTCTGTCCACTATATATACATTAAAAAGCACTCTCTGTTTAGAAAAAAAACATCCTTATAATTATTCGTGTTCCTCTTTCACCGTTTGCTTTGGAGGTGGAATAACCACATCCATTGCCTGAGTCTGCTTAGGCAAAGGGTAAGATTTAACTATCGGTCTTTTGGGCTTGTATCTGTGAGCCCTGTGGGGGTGAGGGAGGTAGCTTTGTATGTACTGTGAGTAGAGGGGAAATGCATTGGACACTTCATAGGCAGCTGGGAATGAACTGGGGAGCAACTCAGAGCATGGTTTCCCAAAAACCAGTGTTAACGTCACTTATTAGTTGAGGATGGCATCTGTGCTCAGTGCAGAGGTCATCCTCCCTGGGTTGCTGCACTCTGTCCTCCCTGGGTTGCTGCACTCTGCTGCGGGGCCATCACAGTGAATTGCTTGGGGGAAGCCAAGGGTGTTTTCCTTTGTTGTGTTTTGAGGTGTCTTTTCTTTCCTGGGGGGGTCTCCACAGGCACAGGTAGTACAAATGGTAAATGGAAGTGGCCTCTTGCCTAACGGTTTTGTTTTGTCTCTTAGTTTCCATCAGTGCTGAACAGTCATGGCCCATTTACTCTGTCTGGACTGGATGGACCCTCTACCCCTGGCCCGTTTTCCCCTGATCTCCAGAAGACATAGCACATGAACTGCCGGGAAGGACAGATTGGCAAGCAAGGGAAAGATGGGACACTTAACATGAAACCGTGTTTTTTAAATGAGCAATTTCTAATTCCAGAGAGGATCATCAGTTATCATAGTTTTTGCCATTCCCAAATCAAATGCCTTTTTTGCAAAATTCCCTTTTTTTGAAGACCCAGGTTGGGAATGTATATGCAAACGCCTTAATAGGAGCTGCAGCTCCAGTCTCTTCTCTTCCCTCCTCGGATCGGAAGACTCCCTATGCTTAAAGGGAGCTTTGGTTGGTGTTGCAGTAACTGTGTCTGCACTGACTGCAGTTAAACAGTGTCAGAGAAGTCTTTTCTCTGGGACTCTTGGAGAAACTCTGTTCTTCTGCTTCCTGTGCTTGGCAAGAAGAAATCTAATCATGATCGAAGCTGGCATTCCAGGAAATGCTTGGGAAAGGGGTGTGTGCGCTCAGCTTTGCCTTGGGGCCTGATAACTTGTGCAGCAACAGAGCAGCCCGCGTCTTTTCTGCTGTAAAAAGAGCTTGTCTTTCTGCAGGGAGGGATTTTCAAGGAGTATCCAGTGATTGTGTTACTGACATCCAGTTTTCCAACAGCATCATGTACCCGCAGCCGGCTCCTCAGGGAAGTGAGCTTGAAAGCTCCTGGATGCTTCTTCTGCCCTCCCTTCGGAGAGGAGGCAAGATCTGGAGCCAGGCGAGCGGTGGGATTAGATCCTTTCAGTTCTCAGAAGGTTTGAATGCTCAAGTCCAAACATTTCTTGTGCCAGAGGCCTGTTACAAAGCCTGCGGTCTCCTGCTGGAACACCACCAGGCTGGTGGATTTTACACGCAGGTTTGAGGGGGGAGCTGGATTTGGTGGGGTTGCTGCCGGATGCTCAAGTTTCAGCAGCCCCAGCCGTGGGTGAGAACAGCAGCGTCTGAGCATTAACGTTCCTGCTCTTGCCCCGCAGCTGGAGTGGAGAAGCTCCTCTTCTGCCCACTCTTACTTCAGGTTTTGCATTGGATCTGGTGCTTTTTCCATTTGAGGAAGCGCCGGATCCCAAACGAGTTCAGCTCAGTCTGTGCAGCCGAGAGGGTCCCACGGCCTATCCACCTCCGAGGGAATTTGGGCTTGGGCTCCTTTTCTTGATGGCCGTGTGTGCATGGGTTAACCCAAGGTTGAGGTCCAGAGCCACGTGAAACACGGGTGAAATGGAATCTGTAGTCAGATTTTTACACCTCAGGAGGCCTTTTAAGAGAGCGTTTAAGAGGAATCGAAGGAGAGAGGCTCTCCTCTCGCAGGCTGGATGCTGTGCTCTGTTGGTGTGGGGTGAGGTACCCTTCTGCTGTGGGCATCTGTTGTCAGGCAGCAGCCTCTGTGTGTGTTCACTGAGCTGGTGACATAAGGTGATCCTCTCTGTAAAATACCTGCTAGAAACCAGATGGAGACCATCTCTTTCCTTTGGCTGTCTTCGCAGTTCTGACGAGCAGAGGAGGATTGTACCTGTCCACAAGAGGAGCTGACAGCACACGCTCTGTAAATTGCACCCATCGTCTGCAGAAGCGGTGAACTCGAGCTTCCCAGAGTTTTCCTTCTGCCACTTTTGCAGGCTCTGAATTCACTTTAAATACCCAAGACTTTACTGCAGTGACGTTATCTTCTGTGTTCTGGCATTGAAACCTGTAAAGCGCTTGGTGTGTTCCTGACAGAACACCCGAGACGGGGGGGTGAGGGAATTGCTTTTTGGGCATTGTTCATCCCCGAAGTCCCCTGCCCGTGGGAGGTGGGAGGGAGGAGGTGGAGGTAGCAGGGAGGGAGCTCGTGGTGAACTGTCTTCCTGTTCAGTTGCGTCAGAGGCATGGTACTGCTTCGCATTTAGACATCAGCAGATGCAGGATGAGGTTCCTGTGCCAGCAGCTCTTCAGATGACAATGTGCAATATTGACCTTTTTTGTTTTGAATGCAGAAAGCAAGCTGCAGATCTTAACCAAGAGCAGGCACCGGGAGTTCTCTGGTTTGCATGATGCCTTGTGAGTCTGCTCTAGAAAATATATATATAGCTATGTATAAATAGCAGCACTTTTAATGGTTATTTTAGGCTGGCCAATTTTATTGCCCACCAAGTGTGAGCAACGTCGCAGACTAGGATTAGAGTTTAAAACAGAATTAATGAGCACTAAAGACTTGCAATTTAATTGCTTCCCTTTCCTTGTCCCCTATGGAGAAAAGCCAAGTTTATTTGTTGTGTATGTGCACACATGCACTTAACTGTGTGTAAACTCTTATCACTTTTCAGCATAGGTATGCAGGAGAACCAAGTGCTAACGTAGCTTGTTCGTTGTGCTTGGCCTGGTTTTGTGCTCTTCTCCTCGTAGCTTCCTAAGATCCCTCTGTGTAGCTGGTTGAAGATACACATTCACCTCTGGGAATGCCATCCTAGAGGAAATGACTAGGAATATGCAGCCTGGATGTGTTGTTTTCAGCCTGAAATACCCAGCTTCCTCACAGATAGCACTGAGAAGAGGATTGCTTTCGCTTCTTAAGCACCTGCCTGGAAAAAGGCAGGATCATAATCTCAGGAGGCAGTTGGGAAAGCACTTAGAGAGGGTTGGGGAGGTGGGAGAGGAGCTGCTTGCCACCTCTTCTCCATTGCAACTTTCAGGTCACTTAAGATAATATTATCTTGTATATATGCTGCCTCATTAAGCACACATTTACTAACAATTGTATTAATTGTCAGCTTTTTGGGATCACTTTCCTGTGACTTCTTGGAGCTTGGTTCTGTGCATTGCTGGTACTCCAGAAGCTCACTTCAGGAGCAGTTTGCTGCTCGTTGCAATTCCTTTTCCATGTAGGGAAGGTTGGGGTTAATACTGGCTCTCTTGGTGATCATGGATTATCTGTAACATGGGAATAGCACTGTTGGTTTAAAAACATCATCATGCAGCATTACAGAAGCATCTTATCACAGCTCATGTTGCTGAAGTGGTATTGCTGAGCGCTTGGTAACACTTGCATCAGTGAATTCATCAGCAGTGGTAGAATTAGGCTGGATGAGCTTGGAAGCTGAACATCTGCCCTGCTTCTGGAAATCTCTTTTATGTGTCACTGCTGCTGTATAATAGTACTGCAGGGTTCGAAAGCTTGCGCTGCTGTTGCTGTGTGTGCCTCATCAGGCTTTATTTGAGATGCTGAGCTGTCAGGATGCCACCAGCTGCACGTGCTGCAGGCAGAAACCATCCATGGGAAGCAGAAACCCCATGGTTATAGAACCCTTCTTGTTCTGTCTTAGCTCTTTCAGGTAATGTGATCCTCATGCTGAGGGTGATGGAGGCAAGTTCTGGGTTTGTTTTCTTAACAGCAGCTGAAGTTCAGCTCCGTGTTTCAGTGATCAGTCTTCAGCAGAGATGCTGAATGTGATTCCCGTGCACTGGCTTTGGCACATTCAAGTTGGATTTTGCAGGAGGTCAGGAAGTGATACAATTCCTTGAATTTGAGATTTCATTGTTTTCACTCAGAGCATCCTAAGGCTTCAGTATCCATTTGGTGTAATGGAGCGTTGTAATATGAAAGGCTTCGGCTGTTCAGTGGTCGGTTTGGGAGAGTTTCTCCCTCTGCTGTGTTCTCAGTCCTCACATACCTGGCTGATAGATCCTTCTGGGGTTTCAGTGTTCACTTGGAGCAGTGAAGGCTGCTTCTGCCCCCGTCTTCCTTCGCGCAGCGTACAGAAACGCAGCGAGCTGCAGTGCTGCCGCGCTCCCTCACGACCTCAGCTTTCATGTGAGGGCTTCTGCAGGTTGAGAGCAGTGGAAGAGCCAGCTGGAGCCTTGATGCAGTGTCACAGGTGAGCGCAGGCCCGGTTCTGATCCACGTCTAGTGCTGAGGTCAGAGCTGGAGGTTCTGACCTGTTGGCTACCCCGTGGTTTCTTCATGCATCTTTTAGTTACCTTTTGCTACTGTTTTATAGCCATTTTGTATGTACTCGTGTTTTTCTATGCGATTTAACCTCTTCCATTTTTAACGCATATTTGTTTACAAGACACATCTCAGTGTTTATCAAGAGGCTATCTTGGTATTGTCAGCCATGAAATGAAACTACATTGGTAGTTAAGGAACATTGTCAAAGGTGACAGGTATTTTGAAACTTGATGTTTGAGCTTTGGTCTCCATCACAACGTTGTTCTGTTTCATTCCTTAGTTCTCCTGTGTAAGAGCCACACGTACCTTCTGGGTGCTGAGGTCCTGGCTATGGAGAGGTTCAGTTTGTCTTAAGAATCATGGAGCGTGGTGTTGCAAACCAAGGGACTGAGCCCCGCGGGCTCTTACACTCAGCTGATGAATTGAAAATCCATTGCAATTGCAGTCATGAAGCTTAGAAGCTCCTTGGGATGATTTAATGAGCTCTGGTATCCGTGCCTAAGCAGGACTGTTTATGGTTTGATTTGCATTTAATTAAACAGTAATGGGCAATGGCTGCTGTTGAGTCCGAGTGAAGCAGATCTGCTTAATGCAGAAGCCTTTGGCTATCGCCGCTGAGCTGAGTGGTGGTTGATGTGTGCCGTGCTGCAGCTGATCCACTCAAATCAGCGGCTCTCAGAGGAAGATGAGAAGATAAAAAGGCAGCGACACCGTTTTACACCATCCCTCAGGGCTGTTCCTGCTGGCTCAGCATCTGTGGATGCACCGTTCCACTCGGTAGCGCTGCCTGTGCAGGGGCCAGGGGTGAAAGCTGATTCCAGACAGGATTTTTGACAGGAAAACCAACTCTTTTCTCCATAGACTGCTGTCGGGCACAAGGATGTAACAGAGGAGCCACAACGGCGCTGCCTGGTTTCTGCAGCCTGTGTTTAGCATCACCAGACCCTCTGTCCAGGTGGTCTGACTGTCCTGGTGCCACCTAAAGCAGAAGGGCTAGGTTTTGGGTTTGGGTGTCTGGGGGATGCTGAGGACTGTGTGACCCTTGACTGTGTACAAAGAGCAAGCACAGTTAAGGGAGAGCGTGTTCACTGCAGAGCATTGATGCTTTCTGGAGGATGCAGCTTTGCTGACCATAACCATGCCTTGCAAAACAAGGTAAGGGAGCGGGGCAGGACCCGATGATGTCTCCTGAATGTGTGTGCTGATGTGTTCTTACCTTTTAGGACAGCGAGATGTCCACTTCATCTCCATTATTCCACACAACAAAGTCCAGCTGACTAGAGCTTAGTTTTGTTCACCCCCTCCCAAAGGATGTAGCGGAAGATTTGGCTGTGGAGCTCTGTGATGTATGCTAAAAACCAGGCTTTGAGAGCTGCAGACTTGTGTGTAGATGCATCGTTCAGCTGAGGACTGGAACAGCTCTTGTGAACATACGTGTGGCCACACGTGCTCACTGCCTGAGAGGATGGGTGTTCTCACAGAGTCTGGCTTTGCATGCATGGAAATAACACGTTAAATAATGCTGCCACATCCACCGGAGCAGCGCTGCGCTCCGCAGTGCCACTTCTCACGCACTGCTCAGGTTTTGGGAAGCTTTTTAGTTTTAATTATATCACAGTGCGGATGAATTGGGTGCCAAATGTCATCTTTCACTGCACCTTCGACATTCATAAATGTCTTAACTGTGTCTTTGAATAGTTTTGTTCATGGAACAAAAGTTTGGACTTCTCTTACTTCAAGCCCTTTGCTCCTCTGTTGAGACCATGCATTGCAGAAGGTTTTCATCTCGAAGGTGGGGTTTGAGCAGGGAGTTAATGGAACAGTGCTGAACCTTTTTAAAACAGGGCTTTTTTAGTGGAGACGTGGATGAGCTGCAAGCAGCATGGGGAGGAGAGGGGAGGAGAAGGGAAGCGCCGTGGCCGGAGCCGGTTCAGGCCTCGGGCAGCACATGCAGCGGTGCTGTACTAATAACTGGAAGCTGTTTTCTATTCTTTTAGGGGTTTATTTCCTTTTTCTGTATTTCTTGAGCACAGGAAGGCTCGGAGGATGGGCTCTGCATGGTTCCGTGTGTGTGCTGTGTGCTGGGGGGGTTACATTAGCTGGGCTTGCTCTGGCTCCTTGAGCTGTGTTGTGTTTTATTGGGGGCTGGCATGTCTTAAATCTTCAGGCTTTGAAACGGCTTTCAAGACTTGTGTTGACTTTTTGTTCTGCTCTTGTTCAGTTGCACAGAGGTTTCTATATATGATGTGCTAGTTCTAACATTAATGCTCTGTGAACAGGGTTGAGATTATTCCTTGTAGTTAAAAAGAGAATTGTATTCTAAACCTCCCTTTTAAAACCTTGTTTGTATTCTGTTGCAGTGTTACCAGATGGCCTTATGTACGTCACAGTGTTTTGTGATAAGTACAGTAGCACATTTAATGCTTATCTCCCCCCCCCCCCTTTTTATAGCTGAGAAGTATATTCTTCATAATAGAGATGAGTAAAAGGGAAAATTCCAGCAAGGTGCACATAAGGATATGGTGGTGGTCTCCTCTAACGTCTATTATGGCATCTGGAATTAATCTGGGACTGAAATGACTCTGAATAGGGATCGTGACCCAGCGTGAGACTTTGTCTTGGGAATTCTGTGGCTCCTTGAGCCAGCTGCTGGCAGATGTGACTCCCATGCCAGAAGGTTGTAAATCAGAGTAGATCCATTGGCTTCGCTGCAACTGGTCTCACTTACCCCGGCTGCGGCTCGGATGCAGTCAGGGGAGGGAAGCTTGACGTTCCATTTGAGAGAACTTAAGCAACCGAATCAGCTGCGGTAACGTGGGGCAGTTGTTTGGTTCTAAAGTGCACATCTGCTTTGGAAAGTGACTTCCTGATGCCTTTAGTGTTCTACTGCTCAACTGACTGTTCAGGTGGGCCTGGGTTCTTTGCAGTGATGGCTGCAGTGGTTTTCTTCTGCAGCAGCTCCAGCAGCTCTGCTTGGGGAGGACTGAGCAGACATTCACATCAGTGAACTCACTCTTTAATCTGGATTGGATTCTCTTTACTTTCCTGGCATTTTAGTAGAACCATCAGTGGTAAAAATAATAACACTGAAAGCAGCAGCGTGAACGCTTTCAGTTACTCTTTCCAGAACAGAATTGCATTTTATTTATCTTTATATATAGATCTCTCTATAGCACCAAGTCAAGAGACAAAGCACGTCAAGTTGTAGTGAGTGTCTTAACTTCCTACACTGGAGGCTATTTCTAGACACAGTCTTCTAGAGCCAGTTGCAATCTGGCACCGCTTTGGTGCTCGTGTTGCAGTTGGGTGAACTCACCTGGGAGAGGATGGCTTCTCAGTCTAACTTCTTTTTAAAGTAATACCTTATAGGAAGAGTATCTTAATGCCATTGTGTTTCTAAAACAAATGCTGGTATGTAATGCAAGTACATAAATAGCCAAAGTTTTCAGTAATTGTTCAGTGTTACTAAATTTGCTTTTATTTAACCTTCCAAGATAACATATTAGGAAGACCTTCAGCGTGGCGATAGCCGATCGGAAAACAACGGCTGAGCCCTTTGCTTAGAGGAGAGCTGCAGCCATTGGGCCGCATTTCAGCTTCGAATGCGATTTAGAGGCCGAGCTCGAAGGTGCAAAACTGACTTTAGAGGGAGTGCACTGTAAGGGCACTTCACGGTAACGGGGGCTGCGGTGGAGCGCGTTGGCTGTTGTTCCTCGGCCGTAATGAAGGTCTTTCCTGAGGAATCAGGTGACTTTTCTATTGCTTCGATTTTTGTGCAAAAAAAAAGACAAAAACCACACACACACACAAAAAAAATCACTGTATTGCAATCTTTTTTAAAAGCGGGGTGGGCACAGGTAAAGAAAAACTATTTTCTGTAAGAACTGACAGAGGGATTTGCTTTGTATAATGCAGGCTGGCTTTCCAAAAGCATCGTAGCAGATTATCCAAGTCAATCCTATGTTAATAGTTATGTGCAACAGACATGCAAAACAATTGTATTTTTTTAAATAAATATTTTTAACAAAGCTCCTGCGCTTTTGGCCTCTTCCTTTTGGCGCCCGAGAGAGGAAATGGAAAGTTCCAGCTGTAGAGCTGCTGGCTCCGTGATGCTGAGGGGGCCTCCAGCTAACCTGTCCCTTCCCCACGGCACAGGCTGGCCCCTGGCCCAGCTCCCTGGAGCTGCTGTTGCACCACGTCGGGTACAAATGGGTGAACGTTTCCTTTGGAGAGTGGCTCCATGCTCAGGGTGGGGATTTGAGCTGTCACATACACCCCTGTCATAAAGAATTGATACCCTGACACTGAGCTGTGTGTTACCGAGGTGGTTTTGAACAGCTGACAGTGCCTGGTGTGATATACATGGAATTGTGCAGGCTCCTTTCCAAATCAGCTGCCTCACTGTATTGTTTCATGCTTGCTTCCTCTGTACAGGGATGGAGAGAATGCTGTCATGGTGGGAGGGGCTCCTCTATTAATGACAGTTTAGGGGGTTTGCTCTTTAGTTCTGGGTAGCTCAAGGAGAGTAACAGTGGCATCCTCTGGTGCCAGGGAAGAACTGCAGCACGAACCACCCGCACGAGTTTAGCCCAGAATTCACCTCATTTCCCTCCTTCCAGCCTGATGCCCGCTTGGCTTTAGGTCTAACAAAGGCAATTCAAGGAGGCTGTCGTCTGTAGAAGCACCCCTGGGAGCTTGTGAAGGAAGCGTATGGAAATGTCATGGTTTAGGCCCAGCCTGTCGCTCAGAAAGCAGGCAGCCGTTCTGTCTTCCTCCCCCTGTTCCCGGAGGGATGGGGAGGAGAATGGAAGGAATGTAACTACCATGGATTGAGATAAGAGCAGTCCAGTAACTGAGGTATAACACAAGCCACTGCTGCTGCCGCCAATAATGGTAATGATAAGGGAAAGAACAACCACTCACCACCCGCTGATTGACACCAGCCCGAACCAGCAGTGATCCAACCCTTCCAGGTAACTGCCCCCAGTTTGTACAGTGGGCATGATGTGCTGGGGCATGGAATACCTCTTTGGTCAGTTTGGGTCAGGTCTCCTGGCTCTGCTTCCTCCCGGCTTCCCCTCCTCCCTGGCAGAGCAGGAGGCTCCAAAAGCCCTTGGTCAGACCAAACATTACTGAGCAGCGACTGAAACCATCGGTGTTATCAGCGCTGAAAGTCAAAACCACAGCACTGCACCAGCTACTGAAGGAGAAGAACAATCGCTACTGCTGAACCTGGGACAGGAAGGTAAGATCTGCTTGGAAACCCAGAACCACTGAACCAAATGTAAGTTAAAGAGCTGTTAGATTTAGGCAGTAGCTGATCGCCTTGGCCAGAAACTGCTGAATTATCCAAGTCCAATCCTGCTGAGAATCTAGCAATCAATCACCTTTAATTAAACACTGCTTTATATACACACATACATATGTACACCCACATACAGCAGTTAAAGCAAAAAGTACATGTCCAATCACTCACTGAAGAAATAGAAGGATGGAGCTTTACACTCTTCTGAAGCCAGTCCTTTCTTCATCGCTTGTAATAGGTCATGCGTGGGCTATGAGAGTACCTTAAAGAAGGCATCTGGATAATAAGTATTGCACAGATTAAGCAGCTGGAGGCTGGCTCCCAAATAACCTCTGTTTAAGCTTCAACTGGAAGCTAGAAATAAAACCACCCTGAAAGACACTGCGACCGTAGCAGCTGAACTAGTGACTGAAAGCAAAACAAACCACAAGTCAGTCTTGACTCAAAACCAAACTGAAAGCTAATGATTTTAATAATCAAGAGGCCCTAGCATGCTGCATAAGACACTGTCCTAGTGAACACGGCTGATGATAGTGTATGAGAGAGAAGAATCAACTGTGCAAATACAGATAGGTCCTGCTACCGCTGTGCACGTGGTGGGCTGGCTCTACCAATGGTGTAGGTTTCCCCTTTGGCAGTGTACATGGAGGTGACACTTACTCGAGTCAGTGTTACACAAAAAGGAATCAAATCCAGAAATGTGCTATAAAGTGGTGGGGCTTCTGTATATTACAGGCCAAAAGAAACATCTTCTGTGCAATGTCTAAGCCAGGAGAGGCTCAGTCTTACCATGGGATAGAGAGAACCTTTTCCTTCGTCCCCTTCGTCCTGAACTGGTTAAGAAAGAAGGTTCATTGGCAGGAGGAGCTGCTCCCATCGCCCCTCCATACCCAGACATCAGGCACAGGGGCAGGCTGATGCTGGCAGTCCTTCTGGTTTGTGTGACAGGGGCAGCTTGTGCTTAGCTTGACGCAGTGTTTTAGGATGCCGTCTTGATTCTGACTTACCCCAACTCATGTGCTTTTGATTGCAGAAGACTTGTATGATTCAGTCATTAAATGTGAAATCATCCGTAAGAGCAATGCTTCATTGTGTGGTGGTTTATTGCTTGGCTAGGCTTTGGCCGCTGCTTCAGCGCTGATACTGTCCAGTGTCGTCTCTTGCTGCTGGTTTGTCCGGGGAGGCATCGTCCATGTCTGCAACATTGACAGCAGATTTGCATCACAAGAGCAGCAAAGCCCAGAGGAGCTGTGGCTGCCCCATCCCTGCAGTGCTCAAGGCCAGGTTGGACACAGGGGTTTGGAGGACCCTGCTGCAGTGGGAGGTGTCCCTGCCCATGGCAGCGGTTGGAGCTGGAGGAGCTTTAAGGGCCCTTCCAATTAAGCCTCCATTTCCAGTAACCTGCACAGCGCTTGCCTGTCACACGAAGCACCTTTTACAAAGGCAGCACACGAACACTGAGGCCCCGGGTAAGAGAAACCCCCATCAGTGAGGCTCTTCTCTATGGATGGCGGATCCGCTCGTGCCCGGGACCCTGCCCGGGAACGGCTCCTGCAGTCAGTGCTGCTGCCCGGCCGCAGCGCGGTGCGTGCCCAGCCAGGCTATGGCAGCTGCGCTTCCTCTGCAGGTCCTACTTCTTCCCTTGCTTCTCGCCCCGCAACGCAAGCAAAGCCCGAGCTGCGGCTGCCACGGCCCTGTGGGCAAGGCAAAGCAGGAAGAGGGGGCAGGAAGCAGGAGAAATGTAAACATTTCCTTGCGTTTTGCTGAGGCACTGCAGCCCGGCTATGGGGCGCTGCCTCTGCCGCTCTTCCTCTCATTCTAAAGCAATGCTGAGCACTGGGGCTTTCTTACCTGCTGAGGGCTTGGGGTACATCCTGTGGAAAAACAAGAGGAAGGCGTAGAAGGTAAAGGCCAAACCTCCAAAGCTCATCCCGCAGACCAGGAAACTGTAGCTGCCCTGATCATGTATAATCTGCAATTAAAAGAGGGGAAAGGAGGCAGATGTCATCACAGCACTCAAATACCTCACTCAGCATCCAGCTACAGTGGTACTGGGTGATAGCTCTGAGGTCATGCAGTGGTTTTCCCCAGCAGCTGCCCAAAGCCTGGGCTAAGGTTTCTACTTGGAGGCGGCAGTCGGTTTGTGCAGGGCCCTGTCCACACTTACCGATCCCACCAGTAACTGCAGCACCATCTCCCCAATTCCAGCTCCAGTCACCAGCACGGTTGTGGCACAGCCTGCAAAGAAACAGCACAAGTGATGCTGGGAGAGCCTGCAGGGACAGCCGCATCCTCCATGGGTATCACAGAATCCCAGACTGCTTTGGGTTGGAAGGGACCTTGGAGCTCCTCCAGCTTGGATAAACACTGCTCAAAACCAGAGCTTTCCTCCAAGCTTCATCACTGAGGATGGAGAGAAAGAGGTGCCGGCTCTGGGCTGGACCATCTACCGGCTGCCAGTGCCTGGGCCCTGCTCACCTCTGTAATGCAGGATGTCCTCGGTGTAGGCCAACATGCTGGGGAAGGTGCTGCTGAGGAACAGCCCCAGAGATGCTGTCCCCACGAACAAGAAGACTACGCTGTAGGAGAAGATGAGGAGCAGGAGGAAGGTTATCAGGACTCCGACCTGCAAACAGGAGGTGGAAAATGCTGAGCAGCAAGAATAGGACCTAGATTTTATTTTAATGCAGAAAAAAATCTGGAAAAGGAAAATAAATGCTGAAAGAAAGAGCACAATCTGAGAAACTGGAGAAAGCTGGCAAATAACTGCCTTTACAGCAAAGAATTTGGTACCTTCTATAACAGGGCTTTAAACTATAACGTGGCACCTAACTCTCAGCTTCATTGGGTCGAGACTTCAGATTCTAGCTGAAAAACTTCACTTCTCTGCAGCCTTAAATACAACAATGTATTAATGTATCAGCCTTAAATATTATTCCATATAAGCACACCTCAGTCATTGATAGGCCTATTTGAGCAGGTAAAGGCACGAACTCACTCAGACACCGGCACAGCAGCAAAGCCGGAGAACAGCTCCATTTAAACACTCGCCCTCGCCTCCGGCTCGGAGCAGCAAAGCCATCCGAGATGAGACGCAGCATTCAGCGCGGCAGAGTCACCAGAGGGAGCTCTGCAGCACCAGCGCCTCAGTTCTTCAGCGTTCAGGGCCCTATAATGGGTGCGCGCATGTACGGAGCGATTCGGGGTCTGGAGACACTGAATCCCCCCTGCAGTTTGCTGTAAGGCTCATCTGTACCTCCCTGTATGCAGCAGCACAAAGGGCTCGGTGACAGGCAAATGATGCTGCCACCACCCCTGGCTTTAAGGGGACAGGAGGCAGCTTCCACCCAGGGCTGGAGGCTGTTCCCTCTTCTCCCCATGCATTAGCAGCAGGAAAGGAGAAGTGCTGCCCTCAGGGTTGGTAATGGGGCAGGGATGCAGGTGGGACAAGTGATGCTGGCAGTAGTAGGCAGCCCCTGCTCACCGTGTGCTGCAGTGGGAGCTGCGCTCAGTTTTAACCCAGCCCCAGTTCATTCGGCTCTATCTGCTGGTAGCCAAGCTCAAAGTGCCCACCCAGTGGCCTCACCTGCCTCTTGTCTGCACAAGACATCAGCCTAAACGTTTGGAGCATCCCCACGAGAGCTGCAGCTCCTGTTCTGCCACCACCCCCTCGGCTGCTCTTGGCTTTGCAATATTAACTGTGAAACCTGCTACGAAGAGCACTTGTCCTTATAATAACTTCTCACTCGGTTCCTTTCTGCGTGCAAGAAGCGTGAATGGGCAAAGCTCCCTCCCTGTTGGCTGCCACATCCTGCCATGCATCTTCCCCACATATCCCGAAAGGATTCCTTCCCCTTCCAAGCGAATGCGCTTGGTTAAGTTAAGCGGCTTCACATCACACTGGTTTCTTTGCCAGCTGCTACAGTCCAAGGAGAAGGTTTACTGACCTCTGCTTTCCCTTTCCCATGGCTGACATGGGCATTAATCCCCCTGTAGATGCCAAAGAGAACGTGCAATAACGTTGGCAGGCGCTTTACGAGGTGCTTTCCATGCTTAGATTAACTGAGGATTGCTCAGCAAAGCAACGCAATCAAGTGATACGCACGCCTTGGCTCCCTCATGCACTGGCATCAGCTGCATGCATGCAGAGGAAGGCTTTACCCTCGCTCCTCACACCAACACCAAAGCCAGGCAGCATCTTGGAGGCGGGCAGGGCTAGACCCACAGTAAACCCAGGCTTACCACATTGATGAAGACCATCGTTGCTGGCTTCATCCGGTAGGACACGGGGATGGAGATGAGCCTGCCCAGCGTGATGAACCCCCAGAAGAGGCTGGGCAGGTACCCGGCCACTTTGTGCACTACTGAGAGCGGCTCCTCCACCGCGTAGCTGTAAATGAAGCCCGAGTACTCTCCCTGCAGGGGAACACAAGAGCACGTCACGGCGCTGTGGTGACTTCCAGGCTTTGCCCTGTTATTCCCAACGCTGTGGCAGTGCTGGAGAGCCCACCTATGGATGCGCTACCGAGCCGCAGTGAGCCTTGCTCCCAAGGGTTGGCAGCTGCAGACAGGCTTCCACCAGGAGCAGAACACAAGACTTCAGCTCTCCTAAAGGGCAAGACTTACACTATGCCTGGGTAAAAAGCATGCTCAGCTCTTCTCTCTAGAGATGCTCTAGGGTCTGTCTCGCCCTTTTGGAACTGTACACTCTCAACACACCACATTAAGAACCTGGAGTTGATCACCTTGATGATGGAAGCCCTGGAGAGTCCCTGCATCTGACAGCTACTGTGTAACCCTGCTCCTCTTCCAGACCCTATTTAATGCCCTAGTAAGACCCAGCAGTGTTTTACCATGAGCCAAAGCTGTGGAAAGACAAAGAGCAGCATCTTGCCAGCATCCTCCTCACGCGGACACGAGTGCTCCACACGGTGCACCCGGCCAGGGCCACGCTGCCAGGCCACTGCCGAACCCGCACCATCCCCACGTGCTCTCAGCTTGGGTATGAAGGGCTCAGGACACCCATGGAACAAAGAGCCACGTTTGTCATGAACTAAAAGGAAGCTGTTCTTGCCTCTTGGCTGACCGGAGAAGAGACCTGCACTGCGTTCAAGCAGACATCACACCTCTGAACTGGTTGGGTTAGTAGTGCTCTAGCTGCAGCAACACAGGAGAAGCCACAAAACCCTCCCAAGAAGCAGGGCACTTATCAGCCTGGCTGTCATTGGCTTTGTGGGCTGTCCTAAGTGGTTGGGAAGGAAGAAAGCCACAGAGCTTTGCTCAGAGAAGATCCCTCTATCAGCTGAACTCACCACAATCCCATCAGTCATGAAGAGAACAAGAGCCCCAGTGATGTGGACTGCGAAGTAGGTGTAAGAAGCCCCTCTGAAGTTTTTGCTTTGGCAGCAGCTAAATAAGTCATCATGACCTGGTGAGAAACAATGCAAAGCAAACTTAGCTGGAACATCCCCCTGGGGCTGGGTGCTTGCCAGCCCACGATGGGGGTTTGGTTCGTGCTCAGCTGCATGACAGAGACTCATAGAGGACCATGAACAACAGTGGAGCGCTGCTAACCTCCGCTGGCATCACCTCTTGCTTTACCTACCACAAGGAAGATGGACCCGGCTGTGGGCCACAGACTGGGATCCTGACTCTCCAGGGTATTTGCTACTTCTCTTTCTGTAGCTGCTGTGCTCCTCTTCCCATTGCGGAGCTCCACATTGCTCTTACAGCCAACAGAAACAAGCCCACCTGCCCACAGCACTCGTGCTCAGAGCCCCTTGTCTTTGGTAGCACCACACGGGACACGTTCCTCAGCTAAATGCTACTTACACCCAAACAAGCCAACTCTGGGAAAGAGAGTGAGGACACAGAGCTCATGTCACCTCCTCGGAACAGACCAAAGCCAGGGCTCAGGACCCCTGGAATTCCCGACTCTCCCATCTGTATTGCCCCACTCTGGGGTGTGCAAAGGGCTGGTGTAAGGAGTCCTGTGCAGGCGAGATGCTCCTGCATGGCAAAGATGAAATCCTCACTACTTGTATGGGGAAGGAGGGGTTTTGCCAGCACAGATGTGTCTCTCAAAGATGGCAGCATTCCCCATACAGCCTTCCTGCTTCCCAAAGGATTTATCCCAACTGCTTCCAAGAGGAAGACTGAGATCTGAAGAACATGAAGCTCCAACGGGCTTTATGGAAATGGGCAGTGGGGGTGAGGAAAGGCACCATCAGTGTCTCAGCTAAGGGAAATGCTATCAGATGAGCACAACCTTACCAGACAGCAGAGAGCCCACCATGGCAGGGACACCCATGATCCTTCCCTGCAGCACCTCAACACATCCCTAACTGCCTCCACCTGCGAGTATTCCCTAAAATACCCCTTCAGGGAAAGCCATTGCTTCCAATAACCCTAAACCACGAGTTTCCTCCGATAGGTTTCTCTTAGGTAGCAAGGAACAAAGTTATTGCCTCCAGAACAGGGGTAGTCACAAGTTCAAGAGCAAACTATTGCTGGGGTTTAACTTCCCCCCCAAACAAAGGCACTGTCCTTGTTCCTTTCACATTCATCCATCCCAGTGCTCCGCACCACCACCGTTACACCCAACAGTCTGCTCCAAACCTGGCCCAGACCCAACGGGAGACAAAGGGGCACAACTTCCACGTGTGCTTAAGGGCTGAGGCCAGCTTGGAGGAAAGCAGCTGGAGCCCCAGCAGCAGGACACTGAGCTCTGCCCAGGGGCTGTGGTCCCACCTACCCACAGGGTACCCAGAGCCATCCGAGGGGTGCCCCCCGCTCACCTCCTGCTCCGTGCGGCCGCTGCACCGTGGTGCTGAGCTCGTCCTTGTCCGCCGGGCGCGTCTCCATGGCCAGCTCATCGGCGGAGAGCAGTGGGTGGCTGCTGCTGCTGAAGCATGGCACCATCCGCTCCTTGTAGAGCAGGAAGAACACAGCGATGGGCACGGGCAGCTGGGGGGGACAGAGAGGGGCAGCTCAGCACCGCACAGCACAGCTCCCCCCCAACGGCACCATAGGGACTGCACTGAGCAGCAGCAATGGGTGCCCCTCGACTCCGCTCTCATGTGCGGCTCTGGTAGCCCCAGCATAAGGACATGGAGCTGCTGGAGAAAGGAGGCTGCAAAGATGCTCAGGGGCTGGAGCAGCTCCTGTATGGAGACGAAAGAGGGGAGGCTGAGATGGGCTCTTGGGCAGAAGCTCTTCCCTGGGAGGGTGCTGAGCGCTGGCACAGGGTGCCCAGAGAAGCTGTGGCTGCCCCA
>JANRGW010038839.1:0-15192 GCA_024733675.1 Psilopsiagon aymara | reverse complement strand
GGTGTCATCAGCAAACTTGCTGAGGGCACACTCAATCCCACTGTCCATGTCACCAACAAAGATGTTGAACAGGACTGCTCCCAACACCGATCCCTGAGGGACACCACTCATTACTGGTCTCCAGCTGCTGCACATTGAGCCATTGACCACAACACTTTGTGTACAGCCATCCATCCAGTTCTTTATCCACCAAGTGGTCCACCTACCAAATTGGTGTCTTTCCAATTTAGAGAAAAGGATATCCTGTGGGACAGTGTCAAACATTTTGCACAGATCCAGGTAGATGATGTCAGCTGTTTTGCTCCATCCATTGGTTTTGTAGCCCCATCATAGAAGTCCACCAGATTGATCAGGCAGGATTTCCCCTTAATGAAGCCATGCTCGCTGTCACCAACCACCTTGTTGTTTTTCATGTGCCTCAGCATGCCTTCCAGGAGAAGTTGCTCCAACATTTTGACAGGCACAGAGGTGAGGCTGACTGCTCTGTAGTTCCCGTTCTCATCCATTTTCCCTTTCTTGAAAATGAGGGTTATATTTCCCTTTTTCCAGTTGTTGGGAACTTCACCTGACTGCCATGATTTTTCAAATATGATGAACAGTGGCTTAGCAACTTCAGTTGCCAGCTCCTTCAGGACCCACTGATCGATCTCATCAGGTCTCATTGACCTGTGCACATTCAGGTTCCTAAGACAATTTCAAACCAGATCCTCTCCTACAGTGGGCCTAAGGTCTTCATTCTCACAGTCCCTGCACCTGCCTTCCGAGACTTGGATGCCATGGTCAGAGCATTTGCTAGTGAAGACTGAGGCAACAAAATCATTAATAACCTCAGCCTTCTCCAAATCCAGGGTAGCCAGTTCTCCCGATAGCTTCTGGAGGGGGCCCATGCTGCCCCTAGTCTGTCTTTTGTTTGCTACTTGTATATTAAATACATGTATTTGGTAATCAATTTCCTTCTCTGCCTTTGTTCAGGTGTTATACAGTGTTGTATCTGGCCATATGCAGTTGTGAAAGGGAATTTGATGTCGCATATGGTTTATATAATGTGGCATTTCTCACTGAATCTTTTGCAGCAGCAATGGCAGTCTTCAGGACATTGACTTTGCAATCTGTTATTCAAAATCCAAATGACTTCCCATGCAGTTAAAACATCTAATTCCTAGAATGCTTTTCTACTCTCTAGTGCTTCATTTTTAGGAATAGACTAAAAAGCTAAGAGCTCAGACCTTTAACTCAGGTCTTCTTTTATTGAAGAAGCAACAACTATTTCCTGCTTTCATCCGACTCATCCTGGCAGGTAAGTGAAGAATTATTTTCAAATCTTTGTATTTGGAAATGACAGCTACATTTCAACACCATTATCTGCCTTCAAGCTGTGTTTCTCTTCCTGCCCAAATCTTTGTTCTAGGTTCTGTCACATTTTCAGCAATTCAGAGTATTCATTTTAAAAGATGCCAGACTGGGCACATGCAGCTGTAATTCATGATCCTGGATAGAGTGAAGGAAAGAGAATTTTGTGTTGACAGTTTTCCAATTCAAAATTTGAATAGATGAATAAAAGCCAAGTCTCAGCAAGCAAAGACCAGGCTGAAATAGTTCGCCATAATATATTTATGCATACATATGTACATATGCTTACTTTTTTGCATGCATCTCATTGGAGAATGTAATTTTTAGTCTTAAGACTATGTTACTTTTTAAAACTTTTGAAGGTGTTTAATTTACATACTTGGGAATGTTTTGGTATTTATACCCAGTATTTGCATTGTGTGCAACAGAGCTCCCTACAGGCTCTGAATTACTGGGTGTTAAATGGAACAATTCTTTAGTCCCTCCTGCACACAGAGAGTAATTTGTGAGCAAGGAATTAAAAGCCTGGATTCTAATATAACAGCTGGCAAATCAAAATTGTGTTTCATTCATTCAATTAAACTACACAGTACGATTTTGGATTTGGTCCAAGTCCTATCCTGGAAGAATATGAGACTTTCACTGAGAGTTCGATGTAGTCCTCAGTGACTTGCAGCTATCAAATAAACTGCAGCTACCACAGTCCTGGAAGATTTATTACCTTCACTCTAAACTTGGCTACAGCTGTTACAGCCAGAGTTTTAGAGGACTAAGCCTCTGACACTCACTGAGTAGATGGGCTGTATTTGTCAAGCAGACTAATCTCATATGGGATTGACATGAATCATTCTTCAAAGTACTGTTAGAAAGATGTTGAATATCAGCTGCGAAACCGGTCTGTCATCATGGAATAACTGCTCCAGTGACAGGCACTCAGAAGTAAAATACTCTGAAAAACAATAACAACTTAAAATATTGACAGGTACAAAGGCAACAATGTGGGTTTTTTTCCCCACACAAACTGAAGTGATACATATCAGATTCCTATGGCAAGTCTCTGTCCTTCACTTATGGGTCAATAAATGAATTTATGTTAAATGATCATCTCTCTTTCTGTTCCAGTTGGTCTTTCTGACTTTGTCCAAGGTCACTTTCCCTGTGTGGAATCCATATTAGATGCTTCAAGGAATTACTTTCCATATATTCACCTAAAAAAATGCTATCCCAAAATGTCCAGCATAATTTCTGCATAACATTTTCTCTAGATGCTGCTTCTATTTTTCATATTACTTGCCTCATTTCTCTTTGAGCTGCATCGAAACAATCCAAAAGCAGGAGTCTTGACTGACTGCCGGCATATGCCTATCAAGATAAGACCTAGAAAATGTATTGCAAAATAAACTCACAGAGGTTGGCATTGTTTGTTTTTTTTTTAAAAAAAAAAATCCCTGCCATGTTTCAAATATAAATTCTTTTCCAAAACCATTCTGTTCTCTGTCACTTAACCTTAAAGAGCTTTGTAAATCCTTTTCATGCTTCATGATCTATTCTCTTTTATTACCTATGTTATATAAATAAGATGTTTTTCAGTTAAAGGTGAATTTTTTCCTACTGGAGAGTTAGAAAATATTTATACTTTCAATGTTAATATAATTGTTAACATTTTTGTTTATCATTTTAGAGAAAAAATTGAACATACAATCAAACAGATGTTACCAAAAATAGGTGCCAGAAAATGCAGATAAATTCATTAGTTTGTACTGTACAGAAGTCGATCTTTGGGCCATGATTCCATTTAAATTATGTCATTAGAAACTTTCATTAATATATGCTTTTTAACTACTATACATTGACAAACTAAACATAGACATTGTGGTTTCCGTGAGAATAAAGAAGGCTAAGGATGTTACCATTCCCATCTGCCAAGCTCCTTTGTGCATTCTCAGTTTATGCCATCTACTTTTTCAGTTTTGTAAACTTGTTTTTCATACATTATTCTTCACAGAGAAAAAAGATACAGCTAGGATGTGGACAGAAAAATTACTTTATTTTGCGATTTTGCATTGTAGTGTACTGGCTATTTGTAAAAGGTGTGACTTTGGTACCTTCTCTTCTATCTCCTGTTTTATCAGAACTTCCTTGAGTGTAAGAACCAGAAAGCAAAGACAGCTTTAACAAGAAAAGTGGTGCTAGTGATTTTTAAAATACATGGGGAAACTGATTATAACTTCCTTTATTCACTATGGGTTTTAACAGGAATTAAGGAATTTTCCAACATCTGAACATGTATGAAGGGAAGTAAGTGAAGGAAGGTTGGTGACCCTACCAAAATGGGAACAGGTTCCTTTTCAGTGGTCAGAAAACAGTGAAAAAAACAGGAACAGGAAGTCCTGTGTTTGTTCATTCTGTGCTCCTAGTGCTTGGTACCATCATCTTTTTTATTCTTCTTCCCTTAGTCTGGCCTATATGAAATGTACAACCTCAACCTGAATAGACTTGGCAGCAGGAATAGTTATTTGACACCTGTCTGAGAAGGGAGTCACACGGAAAACAGAGAGCCAGGTTAGCGAGGTCTAGGACTTGAGGATAAGCTGGGACTGTGTGTCCTTTACCACAGGAAAGTGCATCCTTTTCTACTTTGTTAATCCCTTCTCATTTAGCACTGGGAATAATTTTGAGTTAACAAGAAAGGAACTACATGATGCCTTCCCCCATACCCTTCACACATGTTTGATATTGCAATCCTAACACTTCATCCCAGAGTGAAGTGTGCTCGTAACAGACAGCAGCTGAGATAAAAACTGACATCTGGGACCTAACAAGTTGCTTTTACTGGAGAAATTTAGGAATATTGTCCTCCTCTGTGTGTCTTCAAAATGAGAGATGACCTCAACTGTGAACAAGGGAGTTCAAACCTGCTACCTGAATTCATTCTAAAATGCTACTGTGTGAGAGTCTGTCTGCTCAGGTTCAGCACACAACTTGTGGTGAAATTTTAGGTGCTTAATGAAGTAATTGCCCATGTTCCCTGCACAGTTTGTTAATGCAGAGAAGTCACATTGGAAATACTGTCTGCCACTTGTGACCAATAGTCCAGGTGTCTAAACTTGGGCAAAAAATGTCACCACCAAGGCTTTCAAAAACACCTCCTGTTACCAAAGTAGAGACATGGAAGCACTGTTCCTAAAATTTAGAAACACGAGGCATGGTATTTGTTTGACTGATGCAGTTGTGCTACCCATTTCTTGTAGCCCAGAGCTAAATAAGGAGCTTCCTTAACCTATCCTACAGCTCTCCATATCACTCTAGCATCCCTTGTCCTTCTCTGCCTCCAGGCTCTGCCCGGTTGTTTCCTGCCCTTGTGAGTTGCTTGCTTTGTTTATCATCAGTATTTTCTCCCTGCTGACCCTCTGTTTCCTGTTTATGCTAATCCCCACTTCTGCTGATGTCAAGTTAGAGCCAGGCACTAAAGCTGCTCTCATCCTCATCACTTTACATTTGTGCAGAACTACCAGCAGTTTTCTTCATATATCTTCAGGGGCCTGAGGGCCATCAGTGTCCAGTTGATGATATTCCCTGATGGAAACAACAACAAATGCAACTTGGTGCTTTCTGGAGACATTATGCAGAAAAGGTAATTGTTGCCTTTTGTTTTCAATGCTATCTTGCATTTTCTTCCTTAGAAGGAAGAGAATATTTTAAGACTGTTATAGCTATCCATGTGGCACCTGGCATAAGCTCGTATCTGCAGGCTGTAGAGTGGTGCCTCTTGTGCAGCACTGAGCTGTAGGCAGGCAGACCAAGCCCCCAGTGGAGCAAAAATTTGTAATTAATACTTGTTACATGATTATTGACAGTCCTACCCTAGTGGAAAACACAGATATGTGAGAATGGGTTCAGAAAATCAGATCTCCTAGCTTTGATTCATGCTTAAACACAACATTTCCCAGTGCTATATGGATGTGAAGCAGTAGGAAGTCAGAGTAACAGTATGCTGGGGTGGTTTTCTGGTGCAGAGGAGACACTCAGACTTGGTAGATCCCCATGTATAGCACATGCTGAAACATTTTGTTGCTTACCTGTTATTTCTGATATTTTATATATGGCTGGGAATCACAGACAAACTGATTATAATTTGGTTGCATCCTCCACCAGCCCAGGAAAGAAACAGTTCCACGCTCATCTCCTCGAACCTCATCACTAGGCAACAATTTGTTATTTAGAGCATAAAATGGAGGAATTTCATAAAAGCAAAGCTATTATCCTTTCATATGCGATGTAGCCCCATGAGGCTTCTGCCAAGCCCAGCGAAGAAATCTTTTTAGGATCTCTTCCAAAGTCATACACTAAACCCATAACTATTTTCTGCCAGTATTTCAAAGGGTGATAATGCATATGGTTAAAAATGAACATTTTAATGAATAACTTTGCATAAGAAGTGTTCTCATTTAAGCTATACAAAGACAGGAATGAAAGGTAGAGAAATAAGAAGGATTGCAGTATCATAGACTGAAAGAAATATCTCGCTGTTGAAAATGAAAAAAAAATAGATTGTGATCTAATAAATATAAAGTATTAATTATAACTCAAATAAGTTATCAAATAAAGAAAAAAATGTGGAGAATCTGTAAAACCTCTCATAATATGTCAGAAACAGATTGAAAAATAGTGACCTGCCTTAGAGACCCAATGGATACAAAAAGAGATCAGCCATAATTAAATTGGAACTTGGATAATGGTGAGGTGACAGAAACCTGTGAATTAATTCCTCCTTGAAATTTCAAAGTCTCCTAAATAATTAACATTTGAACAATTCATGTATGACATCATGGTAATAGAACATCCATTGTTTTATGGGATTTTTCTTGAATTTTTTGCAGTGGAAAAAAAATACCTTTATCGAAGAAAATCACTTTACCCCACAGCACCAAAACCCATACTAAAAGGAGGTCTTCTATTCCTCTGAGTCGGTGGACTTTCAGTATTTTATGAATGCTCTGTCTTTTAGTACTCTTGTCCATATGAGTATTTTCTTGCAAATCTGTTTTATAATCTCCTGACTGTTGAAGAAGCAGGGGAGAAATAAAAGTATATCAGAAATAGCAGGAGGTACATAAGGGTACAGTACTGGAAAAATGAAAGGCAAGTGAATAGATTAATGGAGAAACATCAGAGGGGGAAACATGGGGGAAAGTAGAGAGAACAGTGAACACAGTAGGAGACTGAGCTTTGAAAAACGGAAGTACCATAAAAACAAATTAGAAAAGGCACAATAGAAGAGGAAGGGAAATCATTTCACTTGGTTGAAACAGTACAAAACAGTCAGAAAGATGTGTATTTTCTTATTAAGCAGAGTCTTCAAGGAACACAAAGCCTACTAAGTGTCTCTGTCCCCAGTTTTGCAAGTGTACCTGTTGGAAGGAAAGAGAAAACAGGACAGAAGAAAGAGGAAAGCGGAATAGAGCTCATGCTCCTCTTTCAGATTTTTTCACTTTCATAGTTGCAGGCTGTATGCAAAATTAATCAAATTATCCCAGTACCCACTCAGAATTCTGCTCCAGCTGAACTTCAGCCTAAGCTGCCATAATATCCAAAAGGAAAGTGTACAGGTACAGTTAAAGTCAGGGACCTTCTTCTAGCTTCATTGGCTATTGAGCTTGGGATCTCCTTTCTGGGTAGTTAATAACTGGTGGTGTCATTTACCATATCCTTCCAAAACATATTGTGTTCCATTACTTCTAATGGCAGAAGCAACTCTTTTGCGTATTCTTAGCTTTTAAGAAAAAATAAAACACATCAAAATCATTGCCAAAATAAAAGCCAGAATGTCAAAGTAATTTCCATGCATTCTTTACCAGGCTGATTCTTTGCCATTCTGCTTGCCTGTAAGAATAGCTATAGCTATTTTTAATAGCCTTGTCATGTACTACATGTTGATCATGATGTGATAACTATGGTGAATACCGGTTTTGTAAGCGGGAAATTCTTGGGCAAAATGGACATTTTAAAGCTCCCATTCATACACATGGAAATTTGTAGAGATCCTATCCACACGCATGAATACTTTAGGCATTCTGGTAGAATTTCTTGTGGCAGTAAGACATTATGTTAGAGACTTAAAATAATTTCCACATCAATACCGTAAGATAGTGCTGTCTTTATACACCGATCATGGACCTTCTAGCTGCCTACATAGTGTTTTCTGTGCAGATGGCTCAGTCACTGAAAAAACATACTGAATGTCACAGTACCAATCACACCAGCTATGAAAAGTGGATATAGCAACTCAAATTTTTGAACTCCAGGGACAGAAAATTAAGTTCTAACATCAGTGAGCTTTAGCAGATTTGAGGCACCAAATCTCTTTGATTTAGCTCCGACATTATGTGGCTGAACAAATACTAGTTTTCTAGATTCCAGACAATTTTGCCTCTGTGAGTTTTCTTAGTTAGGTATTCGTCATATATCTTCTATGTAACAATGTGTGCTACGGCTCAGAATGGACCATGATAATGCAGGAGAGCTCTCAGGTATGCCCTGACCAAGGTGCAGGACCTTGCACTTGACCTTGTTAAATCTCATGAGGTTCACACAGACCGAATTCTCAAGCTTGACCAGGTCCCCCTGGATAGCATCTTGTCCCTCAGATGTGTCAGCCACACCCCTCAATTTGGTGTCATCTGCAAACTTGCTGAGGGTACACTTGATCCCACTGTCTATGTCCTTGATGAAGATATTAAACAGTTCTAGTCCCAGTGTGGACTCCTGAGAGACACCATTTGCCTTCAGACTCTATCTGGACGTTGAGCCATTGACTACCACCCTCTGGGTGTGACCATTCAACCAATTCCTTTTCCACTGAACAGTTCAACCATCAAATCCATATCTCCTCAATTTAGAGAAAGCATCACAGGTGGGATCCAGAGCTCACGGGATCAGAATTTATCTGTTGATTTCAGAAAGTTTTATCAGACCCCTATAAGGTTTTTTAATTATATTGAAAACCTCAAATCTACCTTATAACTCAATTTGTAAAATGTAAGCCGGAGTTTTGGCTTGATTTATGAGTCTTGAGCTTCCAGTAACGCAAAATTCATATTTACAGATGCCTGTTCGCTTTACGTAGCACCTCCAGATTATGGAAACATTACAATGCATTCCATTTACAGGCTTCCTGAGTAATCATATGCAGAACACTATTTCTGTGAATTTCACTACAGTTTCAAAAGGACTGTCAGTCCGAGGAGCCAATCCCCTAAACCAACATTGTGAGGAGAAATTCCATATTCTTTCTTACTGCATTGTACTCACAGGCTTAGCAATAATATCAGCCTGATTCAGCATGGTGCCAGGATTTTAGTCCACCCCATGCTGACAGAGTCCCACTGTTAGTACCTGCTACAGCCACACAGGGAAACTTGGTTTAATAGTTTGTGGCCATATTCAGAGAAGATGTAAACATACACAGTTGTGCTAGTTTCATTGGACCCAGGACAACTTACTCAGGAGATGAGCAATGCATTGTAAAATCACAGTCTCCAGACTTTTACTCTAAGATATCAGCAGCCAGGAGGGAACCCAATTGACAGGACACGACTGATTTTTTGAGCTCTGGTATGGGTTACCTATGGCTTTCAAACTGTGTATGGTCACTAGCAGGTCAAACACAGATACCATATTGTAGTCATACTCTACTTCTATCTAGCAGGCAAAGAAATAAACTGTATCTCTATTGTGAGAGGACAAAAACTGTCAGGAGCTACTTGGATACTACCAGATTATCCTGCAATGCGTAGCAACACTGAGAACAGTGGGATTCCTTGGGAGTCTGCACTATCCGTGTAACTTTCCTTTTGGATCTCTGTGAGGTATGCTACGTGTCCTGGTGATTTTGCCCATATGAACATGAAGACATATGAGTTGGAGGATCATAGAGACTATCTGCTCTTCTTCTAGCTCAGATGAGCAAATGTAATTGCCACTTGTGTCACTGGAAAGGTTTCACTCACTTCAGTGTTTGCTTTGCTGGGGCTGTGAGTCAGAATGACACACAGGTGGTGGGGATATACTTATCTCTTGAATGTTTCCTGTCTGTTTTAAGCAACCATACTTGCTGGTTCAAAAAAGTTTACAAAATTCAGTATGAAGTTTGTGAATAATTCAGGAGAAAACTTGCAAGAAAAAAACTGATGATCTGCTCATATATAAATATAACCTCAATAAACCACAGTTTTCTTGCTGTTAATAACATCCTGCTGATGGAAGAAAGGAAAGGTATAAATTAATTATCTCCTTCCTTTGTTTTGTGCTGTTCTTTACTTCAGGCTGCTGGAATGAGACAATTCTACCTAAAAGGTATGCCTCTGTAACGCAACCTGTTATGGACAGGAGGTTTTAAGGCATTGAGGCAATATGAGGAGGTGAAGCAAAGTATGTTTGTCTCTAAATTGGAGAGACATCAATTTGATAGGTGGACCATTCGGTGGATAAAGAGCTGGATGGATGGCCGCATGCAAAGAGTAGTGGTCAACAGCTCAATGTCCAGCTGAAGACCAGTAATGAGTGATGTCCCTCAGGGATTAGTGTTGGGAGCAGTCCTATTCAACATCTTTGTTGGTGACATGGACAGTGGGATTGAGTGTGCCCTCAGCAAGTTTGCCAATAACACTAAGCTGCGTGTTTCGGTTGATACACTGGAGGGAAGGAATGCCATCCAGAGGGACCTTGACATGTTTGTGAGGTGGGCTGATGCCAAACTTATGAATTTTAACCATGACAAGTGCAAGGTCCTATACCTAGGTTGGAGCAATCCCAGGCACAGCTCCAGGTTGGGCAGAGAAGAGATTGAGAGCAGCCCTGTGGAGAAGGACTTGGGGTGTTGGTTGATGAGAAAATTAACATGAACCAGCAGTGTGAGCTCTCAGCTCAGAAAGCCAACCGTATCCTGGGCTTCATCAAGAGGAACGTGATGAGCAGGTGAAAGGAGGTGATCCTGCATCTCTACTCTGCTCTCATGAGACCTCACTTGGAGCGTTGTGTGCAGTTCTGGTGTCCTCAACATAAAAGGACATGGAACTGTTCAAACAAGTCCAGAGGAGGGCCATGAGGATGTTCAGGGGACTGGAGCACCTCCCATATGAAGATAAGATGAGAAAGTTGGGGCTGTTGAGCCTGGAGAAGAGAAGGCTGTGTGGAGACCTCATAGCAGCCATAGAGTATCTGAAGTTGGTTTATAGGGCTGCTGGGGATGGACTATTCATTAGGGACTGTAGTAGCAGGACAAGGAGTAACAGGTTCAAACTTAAACAGAGGAAGTTTAGATTGGGCAACTCATTCCAGTGCCTCACCGCCCTCACAGTAAAGAACTTCTTCCTTATATCCAAGGACATCATGAGCGCTTCATCCCCGGTGGTGTTCAAGCCCAGGCTGGACAGAGCCTTGGGTGACATGGTTTAGTGTGAGGCGTCTCTGCCCATGGCAGGGGGTTGGAACTAGATGATCTTAAGGTCCTTTCCAACCCTAACTATTCTATGATTCTAAGTTCAGTAAGGTCTACTAATGTTAATAAAAGGGCTATTCCTGTGGAAGAATGAAAAAAGGAACAGAATCAAGTTCACACCTATTTTACTCTCCTGACTGATGAGCCTGTGAGCCAAAAAAAGGCAATACTATTAGGAAGAGTTAATAGTCTTTCTTAGATCAAGTGATTTAGCTGGAGAAAATGAAAAAATGACTGTCCTGAAATTCATCGCAGAAAAACCCAGAGGTATGCTGAGCAGTCAAGGCAAGTGAGAAGCCACAGAGTCTCATTGCATTCATCATTGATTTGTATGAAGTGCAGAGCTCAGAAAGGAGTGAATTTGGAGTCTCTACAAATCTTGTAAACTCAGTTTTAGAGTCTTTAAAGAGATGGAGAAAAAAAGAGAAAAGAAAAAAAAAAGGAGGGCCTTTTCCCTATTCCTTTCCTAATGCATGACAAAGACGAACATGTCCTTTCATCTTACAATACTTTCCTGATTGCATGACTTTAGCAGCAGTTTTATTTCCTGTAAATTTCCAGTTACTTTGTGCTGCTTTCCGATTTCCTGATCAAGGACATTCCTGCAGTTCTTTCTCTTGCTGCTGCCTCCACTAATGAGTTCTCAGAGGTACATTAATCTAAAAAGCTTTATGAATGAGAGGTGTTAAAGGAGGTCTCTAGGTCTCTCAGTTAGTGCAGGGGGTTTAGGAGTTTGTATAAGAAGCCTTCTTCTCCTCTATTCTCTCTCTTCTTTTTGCATGGAATATACTTCACTCTTCCAGGTTAAAAGGAGCTGCTATTCCCATTAGGCGACAAGCCTAAACTTAATTGTACAGTGTCATATTTCCTTGCTGAAAAAGCACAGTACTCCTAAGTATCATATATGTCCATAAGAATAACAGTCTTCTAGGTATATTCCTATTTTCCTCAACCAGTTAATTTTTGCTGAGGGGCACCAGCTATTCAAACAGTGAAAATGAACAGAACTGAGCATTATAATATATACAAACAGGTGTCTCATCATGAATAAGGATTCAGCATATCTCCCTGACTTTCATGTTGTTAATTTTCATTACAACATCTTCAATCCCAAGACCAAAAAAACCCAAACAACCCACCAAAACCAGACCCCCACCCAAGAAGAAAAAAAACACAAACAAAAAAATCAAGAGCAAGCTGCCGTGCTAAAGGCAGAGAAACCAATCAAACAGGAGTTATGATGTAGTGAGTAGACTGAGATTTTTATTTCTCACTAATATATGACTACTATGAAGCAAGGAAGGGAGAAAGAGTTTCTCAAGCAAGACAGGGATGCAGCTATGTAGCAAAAGATGGTAGCTTTCTCACCATGGAAGGATGTTACTGTATTTTGCCTCCTTTAACCAGTGGCAGATAATATGAAGAAGAGAATTCAGCTGTTTGCAGCATGCCTAGTAATCACCCATCATCTTTGTATGGTGGTAACTGGAAGGGGAAATAAAAATAGTTAAAATATTTCAAATGACATCATTGGATAATGCTTGATATTAAAGCTACTGCAGGTGTGGGACAGACTTGTTCAGCCCTTTTCTCCATGAGGCAAATTGTTGGCCAACTGCTAGAAAACCATTAGTGCTGTGGGATGACATTTTGTATTAATTTTGTTCAGCAGCAATAATTTATAAATTACAGTGACTCTACACATGAGGCCCCTATTACAAAATACCACCCCAATTCTTCTTCCATTGTGGCTGATACAAAAGCTCTTATTGGCTTTAATAGGAACTGTATAAAGCCCTGTGATTGTAGTGGGGAGTCAGGAATTATTTATGCCACCTACTGATCAACCAATAGACTCCAGTTTTTTTCTATTGTGCTTGAAATAAGGGAACACAGACGACTTTCTATTTATGATAATTTGACAGTAGGACTGCTGGCTGAGATTAAGCTGTATAGAGTGTTTTGTGGTGTTATTTTTGATACTGGATTATGGTAATAGAACTTACTTGCAATTTCTGCACTCATTAAGGTCTCCAAAGAAGGGTGGAAAATGAGCTACATATTTATGACTTTCTTGAGCAAGCTTATTGAATATGCTTATCAATAATGTTGAACTTTGAGGAAGAATTCTGCCTGATTATTTGAGAGAACATTTGACTTTTTAAAAAGAAGTACTTTATTTCAATTGTCTGAAGTTCTATAGCAATTCCATGAAAACTTCAAATTTAGCACATAGCTTACCTTTAAAAAAATAAAAAAAACCCAAAAAACAAAAACCAAACACAAACCCACAGTAAATCCTAATCCAAAAGTTTTCCATGTGACTTTCTTCACTCCAAAAATATATTACTGACTTATGAAAACTTATTGTATGCCCCCCCTCCCAATCTTTTTAAAAGTTAGCCTGCCTTTGTGCATAACAGTTGAGCTATGATAAGAGATAGTATAGAAATATCTTACATACTGGCTAAGAGTACTGAGTGAGGAGACAAGGGTGTATGAATGATCAGAGGGATGGGACACCTCTCCTGTGAAGAAAGGCTGAGAGAGCTGGGGTTGTTAAGCCTGGAGAAGAGAAGGCTCCAGGGAGATCTTATTGCAGCCTTTTAGCACTTATAGGGAACCTGTAAGAAAGATGGGGATGCTGTTTAGCAGGCCTATTGCAATAGACTCAAAGCATCATTTGTGTTGGAAAAGGCCTTTAAGATCAAGCCAAATCATTAATCAGGCATTGTCAAGTCCACTAATCCATGTCCCTAAGTACCACATCTACATGTCGTTTAAATACCTCTAGGGATGGGAACACAACTGCTTTCCTGGGCAGCCTGTTGCAATGCTTGACAACCCCCAGAGAAGAACTTTTCTCTTGTCTTAGCACTTGTTACTTGGGAGAAGAGATGACATCCACCTGACTCCAATCTCCTTTCAGGTAGTTGTAGAGAACTACACAGTCTTCCCTGTGCCTCCTTTTCCCCAGACTAAACAACCCCAGCTCCTTCAGCTGCCCTTCTCAAAACTTGTTCTCTAGACCCGTCACATACTAACTGCTCTTCTTTGGATTCTCTCCAGCACATCAATATGTTTTTCGTAGTGAGAAGCCCAAAACTGAACACAGTATTCAAGGTATCTGGCCTCACCAGTGCCTGTTGGACAAGGGTAATGTTTTTAAACTAAAAGAGGGTGGATTTAGACTAGAAATACGGAAGACATTTTTTATGATGAGGGTGGTGAGACATTGGGACAGCTTGCCCGGAGAATTTGTGGATGCCCTGTCCCTGGAAATTTTCAAGGTCAGGTTGGATGGAGTTTTGAGCAATTTGATCTAGTGAAAGAGGTCCCTGCCCATGGCAGGAGGCTTTAGATTAGATGACCTTTAAAGATCTCTCACCTCAAACCATTCTATAGTTATGCACAGTTACTGTTCATGGGCATTCCCTGATTGTATATTATCTTTGTGTTGCCTTAGCTCCTGTATTCATGGCTGTTTCTACTTCTTGAAAGTATGCTACGTTATTCTTTATATGCCTCATATTTTTAAGGAGGACAACTTTGATTTAGAGAGAAGACTTTGGCCTCTTCAGGAGGCTGCTTAGTAAGTTTCCAGGGGAAAGGTTTCTAGGGGGACACAAGGCTGTTGGTTGCTATTCAAGGATCACCTGCTGCAAGCAGGTGAAAGGTGGACCACTCGGTGGATAAAGAACTGTCTGAATGGCTGTACACAAAGAGTTGTGGTCAATGGCTCAATGTGCAGCTGGAGACCAGTAACAAGTGGTGTCCCTCAGGGATCGGTGTTGGGACCAGTTTTGTTCAGCATGTTTGTTGGTGACACAGACAGTGGGATTGAGTGTGCCCTCAGCAAGTTTCCAAATGACACCAAGCTGTGTGGTTTAGTTGATACACCGGAGGGAAGGAATATCATCCAGAAAGCCCTTGACACGCCTGTGAGGTGGGCTGATGCCAAACTTACAAAGTTTAACCATGCCAAGTGCAAGGTCCTACACCTGGGTCAGAGCAATCCCAGGCACAGCTACAGGTTGGGCAAAGAAGAGATTGAGAGCAGCCCTGCGGAGAAGGACTTGGGGGTGTTGGTGGATGAGAAAATGAACATGAGCCGGCAGTGTGTGCTCTCAGCCCAGAAAGCCAACCGTATCCTGGGCTGCATCAAAAGGAACGTGATCAGCAGGTGAAAGGAGGTGATCCTGCATCTCTACTCTGCTCTCGTGAGACCTCACTTGGAGCGTTGTGTGCAGTTCTGGTGTCCTCAATATCAAAAGGACATGGAACTGTTGGAACAAGTCCAGAGGAGGGCCACGAGGATGATCATGGGACTGGAGCACCTCCCA